>RJWJ010014332.1:0-38124 GCA_004363605.1 Indri indri | reverse complement strand
TTCTTTAAAATTGCAAATATAATAGATGACCTTAAAATTTTAACTAGAGAAGTATAAATAAATATTTATTCTTTACTCCCACCTGTTCTCAAAAATTGGGTATACATTCGTCCGGCTATCATTTTACAGTTTTACAAATAATATGTTTAAATATGTATATATGCTTTTTTTTTTTTTTTTACAGAAAATGTGTTAATCTCCATACTATTCTGTAACTTACTTTTTCACATATGACAAACGTCTACTTTGGGTCAAGTTCCCTAGAAAACAGCTTAAAGAAAAAGCTAATGTTCTAATTTATTAGCAAGTATAATCCCAGAAAAGTAGGAATGAGTCAGGGGAGAAAGGAGAACAACTGTGATGGATGCATTGCTAGGCTGGCTACTATGGGTGTCAATTGCAATTGATTGTGTGATTTCATGGGATCATCTACCCAGAGGTTATATCAACTGTTCATCTCAGGGCAGTTAATTGCTGGCATGAAGGGGGAAAAATGTATCTTTTAGTTTATATGTCCCAAATGTCAAAAGTGTATTCACTGTATAAGGCATTCATTTTCCCTACAGTTCCAGATTGCCAGTGTTTGAGCACCAGATGGATCCTCTTGCTACTGATAGCTCAGCAGCAACAGAAAAGCCCAGGAGGCAAAAGGTGAGAGGTATGATAAGGCCTGAAAAAAAGTCAAATGCCACCATACCAGCTGGGTAAGATTAGTAGCCAATGGTGTGGACACAGGTACTATCAACAGGATCTGAGGTGGTGGTACCTCTGATGACTAAAACATGCTTTTCCATGTTTCCTGCATCTTACAGATATAGTTCATTCCTTTAAAGGGCTGAATAGTATTTCATTGAATGGATATACTACAGTTTATTTAAAAATAATAACCTACCAACAATAATTTTAATGATAAATGAAAAAGAAAATAAGGGAGGAAAAAAATGGAAAAAATATAAAACATTGCCTTTGTTTTTGGGTCAGGATCATATTAATGAATTCCTCCATCCAAAAGTCCAACCTCCATTTCCTGTCTCTGTCTAACTTACTCAAGATCCAATCCCATAGGCATTCTTTCAATTCCTGATGATATGTACTATCTAGGTCTTGAAATGCCTTTGGCATGGGATTGTACTTCCATGCCCATGTTGTGCTGAGATCTGATCTGGTTATTGGACTAAAACCAGTGAGAGATGATGAGAGTAGGCCTTCAGTCTTTCAAATTTACAATTTCAATGTAATCATTACAGAGTCCCTAGACAAGCAGAAGCTGTTCTTCTCTGGCAAGGAGGATGAAGCTGCATTTACCAGCCAGAAAACATAAGGGGAATTCAGAGATTCAAGATTCCTAGGCTCATCCACCCAAATGTCATTATCCCAGATGTAATGATCTCAATCTTTCTTGACATTGGCTTGGGAGAACTCTTGGGGCTGTACATTTAGTTTCTTTTGCATCTCTAACATTGTTATAATCAGCTTCCAGTTTTATTTTCACCATAATCTGTCCTGAGTCTCTACTAAAGTTGCCATGGAGGTCCTCTGGCGATGTGAGCATGCCTTAAGTTACCAGTTAACTGTCTTGAGCCTATCATTGTCTTTTTATGAGTTATCTAGGCCTATCAAAAGCAGCTACCTTACTCCACTGTCTTTTTCATTTATTACTTTACCATATTGATTACTACAGATACTTGGCCTCCTTCCATCTCTACCTTAAACCAGTTAACCACTGACTAAAGCTTAATTATCATGACGTTGTTTGCCATGGGTTATTACCATCTTATTTAGCACCAGTAATATTGTCCCTCTTTTTTTTTTTTTTTTACGTTATGAAAAATGGTCAGCTTTATTTTGTTTTTTTATTTTTTATTTCAGCCACAAAAAACAATAGCGACATAGCACCTCTTGTCCCTCTTGCTTTTAAACAGGTGGGCCTCCAACTCCAAAATTTTATCCTAAAGGTTTATGTTCTAGAACAATTTCTGTTACAAATTGTTTGAGCCCTTGTATTAGTTTCCTGGGAATACCATGACAAATTACCTAAAACTAGGTAGTTTAAAAGAGCAGAAATATATTGTCTTCCAGTTCTAGATTCTAGAAGTCCAAAATCAAGGTGTTGTGAAGGCCATACTCCCTCTGAAGTCTCTGGGGGAGGATTCTTCCTTGCCTGTTATAGTTTCTGGTAGTCCTGTGAGTTCCTTGGCTTATGGCAGCGTAGCTCCAATGTCTGTGTCAGTCTTCACGTGGTTTTCTCCATGTGTGTCAGTGTCTCTTTTCTTCTCATAAAGACATCAGTCATATTGGATTAAGGGCCAATCCTACTCCAGTGTGACTCCATCTCAACTAATTACATATTTAATGACTTTATTTCCAATAAGGTCATACATTCTGAGAGTTGAGGGTTAGGATTTCAACACATCTTTCATAACAACCCTCATTCCTTAAAAAAAAAGAGCCTAAGCCAAGGATTAAGTGCTAATGCTTTATGTGGGAAGTACAATTTCACTGGTGAGAGAATGGAGGAAATGGGAAGTGGCATAGGTAAGATCAGGAAACAATTCATGGTGATATATTATCATTTTAGCCATATTTTCTAACAAGCCACAGGAATGCACAGTAGTTTGCAACGCACATGTGCTTATTTATCTATGTATGATATTTTCAGATAGGGAGTACAGAGAAACTCAGGCTCAAGCATTTCCATCTCAGGGAGTCAGTATATTTTTCTGTTTGGTGCCCCTCTGGATCCTGTCTCCCATTAGTTAGTGTTCATCCCTTAGGGTTTTAACTTTTCTGTGACTGGGTTGTGTTAATCTGGGCCCTTTAGCAGTTGCTTGGGAAACCCAGCAGTGTGGTGTTTGTTTCATCCATATCTGGAAGCAGTAAGAGGAGAGACTTCAGGCATGTGGCTGGAGAGACACATACATGAAGGGGTGTTAATTTTTATCTTGAGGTCTAAAATCTCAGCTCTTATCAGTTTGCTCTATATTCATGAGGGAGTGGAATAAGAGGAAAAAGTCTTGCCTTTTCCACTGTGGTTCTATAATTATTCTAGTAATTTTGCACAATCTACTTTTGCTATTTGTACTTATTAACTCTGAGCATGGAGAGCCTTTGAGGATCCTTGGCTATTCAGACATCTTCTTTCTACTTAGAGCATTTGGGGCATAGTTTCCCTGCTCTGTTTTCCCCAGTGATTAGATTCTGTCTGCTTCTAGTAGTTTCTCAAACTGTCATCAGAATTTCCTTCTTATTTCCCAGAACTTCAATTTTTACTTCAAAAAATTATTTTTCTGTGATTTCAGTGTAAATAGGAACAAGAGGAAAGTAGAGAATTGGGTTTGCTTTGCCATCTTGAACTGAATGCCATCCATTTAATTTTTTGATTATGGAAATAAGTATACTACTGTAATAATTTCACTACTAAGTTCTTTTAGGTTTAGGGGTTAAAGAGTAAAGCGTACAGAGGGTAATTAACATAAGGAAGAAAAATAAGTGCCTTAGAAAGGGACCAGGATGGAAGCTTTAGAGAAATCTATCATCATGAACTCATTGGCCAGAGAGGCCTTTCCTAGCTGTCCTATCCATATTGCCTTCTCCTTCCTCCATCACTCAAGATCTATACCCTGCTTTATTTTCCTTCAAAACTTTTACTACTGCCTGATATTTTACTAATTATTTGTTTATTATCTACCAATTTTGTCAGATTTCAGCTGCATGAGGAAATGGCTTATTTTTATTTATTGCTATATCCTCACTTCTTAGAATGATGTCAGGTATGTGGCTGATTCTCAATAAACACTTGTTAAATGAAAGAAAGAATGAACCATGGAAGCTCATTATTGGAAGAAATCTTTAAAAACTACTTTTAACACCCACCTAATGCTTGAATTGCTTAAATAACATGTCACTAAACAGTCATGCAGACTGTGATACTGTATTCATTCACATTTATTTATGGGAAACCCTCTGCTTTTTGTGGCAGTCCATTCGTCCTTAGAAAAGTAGACCATTAAAAGTCTCTTTCTGATTTTTTTAAAGATCCTATTTTATAACTTGGGATAATAGAAGACAATGTAAATTATTCTTCTGAAATGCATGGTAGCCTTTAATATATTTGTGTACCATTTGGATACCATTACTCTCCTGAGTGGTCTCTTATAGTGGCTCCAAATTGCTTCAGTTGTTACTACTAAGGCATGACTTCTACCCGGTGTTAATGCATGGCTCTATATTCAAATAGGCCTAATTACAGAATAAGAAAGATAATTCAGAAGTATGTAATTGTGGCCCAGCAAGAATTTCTTTTATGGTAATAAAATGGATCCTTGTGGAATAATGCCCCCCTTCCCTTCCATAAGGTAGTGAGCTTTTTGGTTCTAAGGTTCTAAGGTTAATAATATGGATTATTAACTCTGCAAATTTAGGGGGAAGAACTAGGAAAGCAAGAGTTGCCTCATCCACTCACTTGTGTTTTTGATCTCATTTATGGCCTTTGTTCTTTTTTTGCTTGCTGATTGAGTAATAATCTCAACACTGTCATGTTCAAGTTGTCATTTGCATCAATTATTAAAGCTAGACCAGCTTTTGTGGTTGGTCCTGGTTTTTAAGTCTCTTCTCAAATCCTGGTTTCTCTTCTCAGAATGCATCACAAGTCATATATGACATTCAACAGTAAACCAAATTTTCCAGGTGTGAAAACACGATCCCAGGCTTAGATCATCACCTCCTTTGTTCAATTAATGCTGCCTAAAACCTCATCTGCTCTTCTGGAGGATCCCCCACACTCATGACTCATATTGAATTTACCCTCCACTGAACTCCTTGAGTCATTTTAATAGATGATAAGTATTGTCTTCCCTGTCCCAAACCTATGCCTCTGGATTTTTGAATTTGAAAGCAAATCCCAAGATTTATTACTGCTGGATTTATTCTATTGTTCCAGTTGGCCAAGATCTTTTTATTCTATTGCTTAAAGCCTGTCAACATCTTTTTGGATTCTAATTCTTTCATCCTGGCTAGTCAAAGTCCTTCTCAACGATTTGCAAACCATACTCTGATAAGCATTCCTTCTGTATCTGCAAGTCAAGAGTAAAAATGCTGAACTAGATAGGACAGAGTAAATGCACTGTGGTACATATACAACTCCCTTCAGGTTTACATTTATCCAGTTTTCAGCAGGCTTTGGATATAGTTGTTTAACCTATTAGTGATCCACCTAATTATTTTAGCTTCTAATGCATATTCCTCCATCTTGTCCAAAAGGGGTTCCTGGGAAATTGTGTCAAACATTTTTCTGAAGTCCTTATAGATTAGGTTTACCAGGTTTCATGCATTTAACAGGAAATTGTGTCAAACATTTTTCTGAAGTTCTTATAGATTAGGTTTACCAGGTTTCATGAATTTAACAGCATAACCTCACAAAAGTGTGCAGGATGTCCTTCCTGCTTCTCCCAGTCCACTCTCCACCCTGCTATGTGTCCCTGGAAGCGGTCTTCCATGTGCCACATTAACTGGATATCTTTGTTTTGCACTGGCAGGAGATTGCAGGAGGGCAGGAGGGGAATGAGATTACAGTATGTATTTCCCCCGATCCCTCTCTTCATGGCCATAGATAATAAGTAGTTTAGTATAAATGGCTTAGTTCTTCTACCAAAGGCCACAATGTCCCTCCAATGGACTCTCCTTCAGCCAAAGATACTGCTACAACTCTTTCCAGGTTCCCATAAATATTTCCCTCCTTGCGCCTTCAGACCTAAGGGTCAGGGCATGTTGCATGGGCTTGCAGCCTGTGTGGTCACATGTGGCCCCATGCTTGGTTTAATGCTCTGTTGTCCCTGTCTTAAAGTTCTTAATTCTTTTTCCACAAGGGGCCCTGCAAATGATATAGCCAATCTTGCCATAGGAGATACCAGTTCTCCACAGTTGCTTTACTATCCCTCAAAATTTCCTTTAACCCTGACCAATGCTTTTAAGAAGAGTCCCTTTTCAAAACTCTCCTCGATTATACTCTTTTGTCATGTGTCCCATCTGTTTCCTGCCAGGACCCTGAGTAATAGAGAAAGCAATGAGGTGAGTCTAATGTGTTTTTGTGAGCCTTTGTTGGCTCCTAGTGATCACTGCTTCTTTAGGTGAAAAGATTGTAAACTCTTAGCTGAAATCAATATGTAACTCTTACTTGTCTCTAACTTGTCAGATCTTCTTTTGTTCCATTTTTCAAAATTGGCTGGTATTTGCCCATCTCCAGTTTTATTCCCCTTTACTGTTTTTGACATCCCCTCAAAGTCATTGGCAATCTTTGGTTTTATGATTTAATTTTCAGTTTTTTACAGACCTTTAGAGATAATTCAGGAACAGAAGTTTACCTGTCTTTCTTCAGTTAGAGCTCCAGTTCCCTCTTACCAATATGTTTTGTATTTTTTTAGTCCAAAGAGTTTTGTGTTCTTCTTGTCATCAGTCAATATATTATTGGCCTCAAATAGAGAATATTCCCTTCATTATGTAATACTTGCACTAATAAAAGACTTTTTCTTAAAAAACTTTCATTTATTTGGTGCCACAGACTTTCTAAAACTATCAGTTCTATGCTACCCTCTCATATGAATTCTTTCCTCACTGTTTCTTTCATCAGATCTTTTGATCCTGTGGACAGGACAAAGATATCAACATACAAATTCAGAGACTTAAGTCAACCCCAACTCCCTTCCGGCTCTCTAAAAAGGAAGGGTTCTTTATTGTTTCTACTTGTTAGGGCTGGTCTTTTGACATTCTGATTGGGGTCCTCAGAACAGAAAAAGACTAGATTGATTTTCAACAGAAAAGTCCTGGAGAAAGAAGTGACTATAGGGGTTCAAGTTTGGATTAAAAAGCAGAAAGGGTTTAGGGAAGAGTTGTAAGGAAGAATCCAGAAAGATGGTTGGTGTTAGGGAAGCCACTGCCATGAGGGTGGGTGAGTAGTAAAGAGAAGGTATATAGTGTTTTGCTACATAGTGTCTGTTCAAGAGACTTCCATAAAAATCCAAATTACTTTTCAATGCTTTCTGGGTGATTGCTGTGTTAATACATATCACCATGCTTAGACAAGCCAGGAGAACGGCCAGTGATGTTTGGATTTTATATATGTTCCTTCAAAATCTGAGCTCAGCAACCACATTGGTTTCTTTAAAATATCTGGTACTTTTCTTCTTTTGTGACTTCATTATTAAATATTTGTAATTGCAGTTAGAATTACACTTAAGTGAACTCCTGAAATCATCTTCCATCTCAGTATTTCCTGGCATAAAAATCACACTTGTCTTTTTTTTTTTTAAAGGAACATCCTAGAATCTGGATCATTATCTCTGCAACTATATTCCATAGGGTAATAGTCCTGGTGGATTTTATTTTCAAAATAATAAAATAAAAATATTTTGTGATAAGTGTTTAGAAAATGCTATTTATGATATACTCATTTCTTAAAGATCACATGCACATTTATATATATAGAACTCTTAATATATGCTCTATAAAAGCATTTGCTTAACTTGGTTTTACCAAGGAATTCCCCAAACCACTTATACCTACAAGTTTACTATCTGTACTCTGCATTAACATAACTTTACTATTTGGTTGTCTTGTTTTACGTGATATTACTATTCAAGAAACTTGGCCAGGAAATTAAACTTGCAAATAACTTTAATGTTCATTTCAGCAACCTGGAAAATCTATTTATCTAAACATGCCATTTACCATCGTATGAGCCATGGAAAATCTTCTTTGCCCTATGCAGTTTTGTGGAGAATCAACTCACGAAAGGCAGATTAATATGAGAAAAGATATACAAAATTAATTTTAATATGCAAAGCATGAGGGAATTGCAGGAGGTGATTAAGTCATGAGGGCCTTTAGGGGGTAATTAAGTCATGAGGGCAGAGCCCTCATGGGTGGGTCCTTATAAAAGGACTTGAGAGAGTGGGTTCATTCTGCCCCACTCTTCTGCTATGTGAGGACAAAGCATTTATCTCTTTTGCTCTTTCTATTCCTTCTGCCATGTGAGAACACCTAGACAGTGCTATCTATGAGGACCAGGCCTTCACCAGACACCAAACTTGCCAGTACCTTGATATTGGACTTCCTAGGCTCCAGAACTGTGAAAAATAATTTTCTGTTATTTGTGAATTAACCAATCTCAGGTGTTTTGTTTAAGCAGGATAAATGGACTGAGATACCAGGAAACACCAGGATAAAGGATTTTATTGTCAATTCCCACTGAAATGAAATTCAATTTTTCTTCTTCATGTTTCTACATGAGACATGGGCCTCAAAAATTCATGTCTAGAATTTATCTGGAAGAGAATGGAGGGAGATAAAGATCTCTAAAAGTTACTCCAGTTGGAACTTTAAAATATCCATTAGCAAATGTGATATAAGCCATATATCAGTGAGGACGACTCTTGGTCTCATAGCTGGCTAGATTTCTGGGATAGCTACATTACAGGATCCCTATAATTATATATCCCTATATATAAGGATTCTATAATTATATAGAGTTATAGATCCCTATAATTCTAGGGATCTCCCAGTAACCTGTTTGGCAGGCTTTACACAGGGAGGTGGATCTGGGAGAATATAGCTGATACGGGACATTCCCTCTGTCTAATATCCCCATTTCCCCAGACAGGACTACCTGTCACCTGCTATTTTGTCACCTGCTCATGTCCTCTCCTCTCTGCCAAACCCTTTTCTACTGCAACCTCTTTTCCACCTACACAAGATGAGATGGGCAGGAAATAGGAGGCTGAGTCACATTGTTGAATGATTTTACTGTATCTCATAATAAAAAATTTAAAAATTAAAACAAAAATTATACTTCTGTAACTACCTGAACCTCAGTTTTCTCATTTGAGCGATGGAGATTATAACAACTGCCCACAGTACCTCAAAGGTTGTTGTGGTGATTAAGACATAAAAGAACTAAAAAACATAAAACTTTACATAAATGTGAACCATTATTGATATGTAAAGGCGGTAATAGGTATAGAGGTACTATTTCTCATTAAAGTGCAGTAATAGGAAAAATGATGTACTATGCTGGCCACCTAAATATTTTTGCTATATTAATATGGCTTTCAGCAAAATCTTCGTTTAAGATAACTCCTGTTATTTTTGTCTATCAGCTCAGCTTTAGTTTTGAATTTAATTCATTCAGGCTAGGAAACTACAGCAGTGATCAAAGGCATAATTATAACGTATTTATAGCCTATTATTATTGTAACATTCTCAAGTAAAGGGCAAGAATTCCACCCAGTGAACTTGTTCTTCCTGTTACTGACACAAGATTGAGACATTTAAATGCTAAGACATGGATCCCTGAGGCAGAATATAAAATATTTATAATGAAGGGAGTATGGGCCAATAAATTTCAGTTATGAATGTTTTTAGCTAGAAGAAATAATAAATAACCTTCCACAGGCAATATTTCAGTTTGCATTTATTGTTCCTCATCATATCAGATTTTCAGGAAACAATAATGATTGCATAGTAGGACACTAAATTACTCTCATGTTTAATGAATGGTTAAACTGTTAAGCTTTGATTAACATATGAGAGCCTCTTTAATTTGACTGTGAGATGTGGTTTCCTTGGAAAGGTATAGTTCATGATAGTACCAATAAAGAGATTTTAATTTTTATAATTTCTGTTGAAGAAAAAAGTAATTTCAGGTATAGATAAGCTTTGAAAAAGGATTATAAAACTCCTAGGTTTAGGGAAGGAGGGAAAGAATAGCATTTGAGTAATAAGGAAATGAATTATTTAGTTGGTTGATTTTTTTTTAAATAAATTTTTTTTTTTTATTTGAGACTATTATGAAAGTACAAATGTTTTGGTTACATGGATTGCTTTTGTACTGCTTGGGTCAGAGTTATAAGTGTGCCCATCACCCACATAGTGATCACTGTACCTGTTAGGTATGATTTTGCCCATCCCCTACTCCCCCCTCCCTCCTGTTTGATTTCCTTTGAGTTTTATTTCCATCTGTGCATTTGAGTGCTGATCAGTTAGTTTCAGTTTACTAGTGAGTACATGGGGTGTTCGTTTTTCCATTCTTAAGATACTTTACTTTGGAAAATGGTCTCCAATTCCCTCCAAATTGTTGCAAAAGGTATTAATTCATTTTTTTATCACTGAGTAGTACTCCATGTATACATATGCCACATTTTATTAATCCGTTCATGAATTGATGGGCACTTGGGTTGATTCCACATCTTTGTGATTATAAATTGTGCTGCAATAAACATTCTAGTGCAAGTGTCTTTTTGATAAAATGACTTTTTTTCCTTTGGGTAAATATCCATTAGTGGGATTGGATCAAATAGTGGGTCCACTTTTAATTCTTTGAGGAATCTCCATACTGTTTCCTATAGAGGTTGCACTAGTTTGCAGTCCAAACAATAGTGTATAAGTGTTCCTTTCTGTCCATATAAAATTTATGGATATAACATTTCTGGAATATACTGGACAATATAGCAGATGGTAATGATTTATCCTAACATGTATTGTATGCCACTATACTTGAAATGAGCTAAGTTCTGATTCTAAAACATCACTGAATACAAGTGATAGGAAAAGGGACATGCTATTCCCATAGGGTGCACAAATTCCAACCATCCCTTCAGTAATATTATTTTTTGTTTTGTTTTTGATTTCATTTATTTCTGCTCTGACCTTAGTTATTTCTTTTCTTCTGCTGGGTTTGGGATAGGTTTGCTCTTCCTTTTCTAGTTCCTTGAGACAATAACATTATATTGTTGATTTGTGATCTTTCCATCTTTTTGATGTAGGCATTTAAGGGTGTGAATTTTCCCCTTAGGACTGCTTTTGCTGAGTCCCCTAGATTTTGATAACTTGTGTCCCCTTTGTCATTTAGTTTAAGGAATCGTTTGATTTCCATATTAATTTCTTCCTTGACCCAATAATCATTCAGCAGTAGGCTGTTTAATTTCTAAGATTTTGTGTAGACTTGGGTGTTTCTGTTGGAGTTGATTTGTAATTTTATTCCATTGTGTTCTGAGAAGATACATGATATAATTTCTATTTTTTTGAATTTGTTGAGACATGTTTTGTGGCTTAGGATGCGATCAATCTTAGAGAATGTTCCATGAGCTGATAAGAAGAATGTATATTCAGGAGTTTTTGTGTAGAATGTTCTATGAATGTCTGTGAGGCCCATTTGCTCTAGAGTCCCATTTAAGTCTAGTGTTTTTTTATTTATTTTCTGTTTGGAGGATCTGTCCAGTTCTGTCAGTGGGATGTTGAAGTCCCCAGCAATTATGATGCTGCTGTTTATCACTTTGCTTAGATCTAGTAGGGTTTGCTTTATAAATCTGGGCATACCTGTGTTAGGTGCATAAGTATTTAGGATTGCTATGTCTTCTTGTTGAATTGCTCCTCACCATTATATAATGACCATCTTTATCTTTCTTCACTATTGTTGATTTGAGGTCTATTTTGTCTGATATGAGAATGGCTACACCTGCTTTCTTTTGATTTCCATTTACATGGAATATTTTTTTCCATCCCTTTACCTTGAGTCTGAAAGAGTCCTCGTGGGTTAGATGTGTTTCCTGGAGACAGCAGATAGTTGGCTTGTATGTTTTTAATCCATTCAGCCAGTCTGTGTCTCTTAAGTGGGGAATTCAAGCTGTTCATGTTTATTGAAAGAATTGATAAGTGGGATGCAGTTCTATTTATCCTGTTGGGTAGAACATTATTGCTTTGCTTTACCTCTTGAACCTTTATTTTATATGGGCTCTGAGCTTTAGCTTTTGGGTGATTTTACACTGGTGCGTATCTATTGTGCTGATTTGTGTATAATGTAGCTCTGAGTAATTCCTACAGAGCAGGTCTAGTCATGACAAATTCCCTCAGTGTTTGCTTGTCTGGAAAAGCCTTTATTTCTTCTTTGTTTATAGAACTTAGTTTTGCAGTATACAAAATTCTAGGCTGGCAGTTGTTCTGTTTAAGAAGATTGAAGATGGGGTTCCAATCCCTTCTGGCTTATAAGGTTTCCACTGATGAGTCTGCTGTTAGCCTGATGGGTTTTCCCTTATAGGTCAATTGTTGCTTGCATCTAGCTGCTTGTAGCATTTTCTCTTTCATTTTGACTTTGGCTAGGTTGATTACTATGTGTCTTGGAGATGTCTTATTAATATTTGCTATGAATCTTCCCAGTGTTTGATGACCATCTTGTATCTGGATATCTGGATCTCTGGCGATACTAGGGAAGTTTTCCTCAATAATTCCCTCAAATAGATTTTCCATGCTTTTAACACTGTCTTCTTCTCCCTCAGGGATACCTCCAATTTGTACATTGGTTTGCTTCATATAGTTCCATATCTCTCTAAGTGATTGTTCTGCCTTTGTTGTTCTCTTCTCTGCCTCTTTAAATGATTGAGTTAGCTTGAAAGCCTTGTCTTCAAGCTCTGAGAGTCTTTCTTTTCCTTGGTTTAATGTGTTGCTGAAACTTTCTGCTGTAGTTTGAAAATACCTAAATAACTCTTTCATTTCTTTAAGTTCTAGTATATCCTTCCTAATTTTGTCTAGTTCTTTAATGACTTTTTCATTAATTTCCTGATTTTTTTTTTTTGGCTTCTTTTTGTTGGTTTTCAACTTTCTCTTCAATTTCATTCATCTTATTTGCCATCCATATTCTGAATTCCATTTCTGTCATTTCGACAATTTCCTTGTAGTTGGAATTCACTGCTGTAGCTTCATTGTGATCCTTTGGGGGTGTTGATCTATTTTGATTTTTCATGTTGCCAGGGTTCTTTTGGTGGTTTCTTCTAATCTGAAACCTCTTTTCTCAACTCAGGGCTAATAGGTTTGCAGGGCACCTGTTCCTTGCTGGGAGGTCTCCTGCTTGATTAGAGAAAGGGGAGGTCCCTAGATGGCACTTTTTTTCCCATCTTCCTCTGGAATGTTGACGTGGCAGAGGAGGGGCATGTGTACTAGAAGCCTGTAATGCCACTGTTCTGATTTATTGTGTTCACCTGTGATTGCCTCTGCTCACGCCTGTGCTGAATGCTGTTTGTTATAGGTGTTGGGTTGTTCAGCAGATAGTTGTAGCATGTTCCAGTTGGGAGCTGGGTGAGACCCTCTTCACTGAAGCTGGAGTTCTGGGGATTGTTCTACCCAGGGTCTCTCCACAGAGGTAACAGCAGAAGCTGGGTGAGGTTGTCATGGGTTTCTGGGCTGTGGCCATTTGCTCAAGCCAGCACATAGCATACTGGCAGCTCAAGGATGGTGGGGTCCCTGGTGGGGCATTGGATTTTGGAGCAGTTCCTCCAGCCCTGTGGTGGTGGTGGTGTCTCGGGATCCATGTGCAGCGCTGGAGTCATGGGGATGGTGTCTCTGGCCTGGCAGGAGTTGTGGGGGCACAGAGGTGAAGCCTCGGGCTGTGGTGTGAGAGCCTCAGAGCCAGGACTGGGGAGGAGCTGGAAGCAGAGCTTCTGAGCAGGGCCTCCCAGCCAGAAGCAGGGCCATGCAGACAGAAGGGCTGATCTGACCTGGAGGATAGGGTCAGAGCTGAGCAGGCAGAAAGCAGTTGGGGCCTGGAGGGCAGAGTCGGGGCTGAGCAAGTGTCAGGCTGTTCTGCAGACTCAGGGACCCTGCGGATGCCAAGTCAGGCAGGCAGAAGTTAGTTCTGGCAGCCCAGGGACTGCAGGGTTCTCCCTGCCTAACCCAGGACCTGCTGAAGTGGTGGCCCAAAGCCTCTCAGGTTGAAGTCTGCTGTTACCCAGTCAGTTTCCATGCTTAGATCCTGTTGTGCTCTAGGAGAGAAGCGCTTGACTTCAAGTCTCTGGATACAGCTCAAGGAAGCCATCAGTAGTCCTCTCCTTCCCTAGTCTTGTGCAGACTTAGCATCGAGCACTCAAGAGCTCAGTATGGCTTTAGCTGCTGCCCAGTCCCCACCTTGCCTGGTGCAATGGCTGGTTGTCTGGTGCAATGGCTCTGCACAGACTCCAGGCAGGTCCTCATTCCATCCAGCTAGGGGTCTGTGGCAGTGGAGGGGGCTGTCGCACAATTCACACTGTGCCAGCATGTTGAGTATGGCGCACCCCGGTGCTCTTTCCTCCTGTTCTTCCCCGTGCGTTCTCTGATCTTGTTATATGAATTGCCCCATAACCTTTTTTTCTACACTGAGTGCCTATGTTTCTTCTCTGTGATTTCACAATGTTGTTTCGTTGAAGAACGATCCATATGTAGGCAGCTGCCTGCACTTCTCATTTCTTTCCTTAGGTGCGGTGTGCTGGCAGGCACGTGCAGACACTCCTACTTGGTAGGTCTTACCTCTAGTTTATTAAAACAGTTTTAAAAGTTGTAGGGAAAATGGCCTAAATTTTATATAAGGATGCATAAAAATTGCAAGTACCTGGGCAATTGTGGTACCTGGGAAATAATGCAGGACGGGAGGTAGAAGACTTAAATCAGAGTTCAGACTTTGTAACTTACTAGCTATGTGACCCTATTTAAGTCATTTATCTTCTCAGACGCTCCTGTTTGTTTATGAAGCAACAATAATAAGACATATCTTGCATGGTTGTAAAGATGAAATGAGATACCTTAACCTAGGCTCGAAGCAGAATCTGAGTGTGAGCTTTTTATTGGCATTTGTGATCTTAGGAACAGGAAAGACTGAGGAACAGGAAAACCAGGTGAAGAAGGAGGAGAGTGGAATCAAGATGAGTTGCCCGTAGGCCGTGGTATTAAGTGCCTACTTGCTTGATCATCAAGTACTCTCTGAGAGCCTTCACATGAAAAGTGAGTCAGGCTCATCTGTCTAGGGGAAGAATGGGAGGAGAATTTATTCATCATTTTCCACCCCTATTGATTACCTGTGGGATGTGGTTATAGGCTGAATTTTTTATGCCTCTCTCCCCCAAATTTATATGTTCAAGTCCTTATCCCCCAGAACCTCAGAATGTGACTATATTTAGATATAGGGCCTTTTAAAGGGGTTACTAAGTTAAAATGAGGCCTTTAGGTTGGGCCCAAATCCAGTTTGACCTTTGTCCTTATGAGAAGAGGAAATTTGGACACATAGAAAACACCAGGGGCTTGTATGTAAGGAGGGAACATCATAGGAGGACACAGAGAGAAGGAGGCCATCTGCAAGCCAAGGAGAGAAGCCACAGAAAAAACTAAACCTGCCGATGCCTTGATCTCAGATTTCTAGCCTCCAAAACTATGAGAAAATAAATACATTTCTGTTGGTTAAGCCACCCATTCTACGGTATTTTATTATGGCACCCTAGGTAACTGATATAGGGTGTTAACATTCCCACACTCTGGGTTGTATATTTTGGAATGGAGAGTAGATTTCATCTGTGTCCCCAAGTTGAGGTGTCAGAAGAATAGCCCCAAGTGGGAAGTGAGAGGTGGAATCTGGGAGTGAAGTGCTTGTTGAACTGCTCCTTAACAGGAGCAAGCTGTGGGATGCTCACCAGAGCCTTACGGATCACGTGTTCACTTGGGTGCCTTGAGTAGGACAAGGGAGACCTAGAAAACTTCAAAAGGTGCACAAGAGGTATTAATATACTATGCAACAACATTTTAAAAGTGCAAGGTTGTTATAATAATCAAGGATAAAACTACTTATTGCTGCTTTATGGATTTATGTAAGATTCATTAGGAATATATATGGTTCATGAACTCGCAATTACATTACCAAATTTTGTTTTCTATCACGTTCATGTACAGCTCTTCTGAGATCAGAGAGAAATAGCCACATGTTTACTCCAGAGAGAAAGCAAAATTTAGTCTTTGTAAAAGACTAAACAAATATACTTGAAAAGATAAAGCATTAGATAAAATATGGCATTCCTTTCATTCTTTTTGTATATGTGCCTGCTTCTCTTGAAATCCACAGCACCAGGATTTGGCCTTCAAATTCCATGTACCATGGTCTATTGCAAAGAATCCTGAATTGGACATACTAGAGAGATGAGTGATTTTCTTGGTCACACAAGGCGTGCATATGGTTATGAGTTTGGTTACATGAGACCGCGAAAGCTTTCTGTTATATTTGCGGAGATGTCGGGAAATGTCTCCATATTTCAGGGGTAGTTAAGGGGTTTGTGGATTGGTGAAGTGAGAAGGAGTGAGAGGAAATGTGGTTTCTGTGGGCGAAGAAGTGGAGTCAGGCATCCTGAGTGCTGTGACATGAACACGTGTGGAGGGGCACGTGCATGCAGAAACCAGCGATTGAAAACTTAACAGTTTTGAATTTCCCATTTCAACAAATCCAATACTTGACATGCTTCATGAGCACATTCTGGTCTAGGGAGAAAACAGGTTGGAATCCATCCTCAAAGATAGCATTGAGCAAGCAGTACAACTGGTTCTCATATAAATATTATCAAAGTGTGGCTTGCTAAGGAGCCTGACAAATGTTAGTAAGATGAAATGGGAACACTAAAATTGTAGGCTTTGCATAAGTCATCATTTAATAACTACCTTATTTACCTAATAACTACCTTATTTACCTAATAGCTGAAAAGAGGAAAACAAGAGGAGACAGATGTACTTGCTCACCCACTGTTTAGCTTTGTGTTCATCTCTGGCTGAATGCCATTTCCAGGTGTTTGGTGTAGAGCCAAATACTAAAATTAGACATTTGGTACAGCCCTGTTAGAGACACAGGGATTTATGTAGGAAAGCTTGATCAATCCTTGACTCCTGATGCTACTATTAATGCCTCACTTTCCAGGGCTGTCAAATTTACCCAGCAATTTAAAGGAAAATGAAATGAATAAAATAGAAATGTGATTAGAAAAAACTATTAAACCCCATATATTAAAGCAAGGTTTCCCTCAAACTGCACCGTTTACTTAAAAATTTTAAGTTCATTTTCATTTCTTTGGAAAAACATGTAATATGAGTGATGCTTTTATCCTTTTTAGAGTTTGGTCCAAATCTTATTGTAAAAGTGCTCATAAATATATGATGTTGTAAAGATAAAACTTGGAAAAGCAAATCCGGGACTTCATACATCAAAAGAAAAAACAAATAGGAGTGTGCCTATATATGAGTTCATCAGACTGTAGAATTTTAATCCTCAATTTTACAGATCTAAAAACTCTATCTTGTTAATACTATAGCAGGGACTGACTGCAGAATGATGCTGCAAACATATGCATAATAGAATGATGTCTGATATAAATTAGAGTGGATCTTTTTAATTTATCACTAACATCGACAGGTCTGCTTGATTTGCTGTCTGTATGTTATAGGATAACATGACCGTAGCAAGTGCTTATCTTCTAGATAGGTAAACCTCACTGCTTTGAATATTTGTGCCATGTACTGGGGGAAAATAAAGAAAGGCTGAGAAACAATAGAAAAGTGACATTAAAGAAAAGTAACTATAGGTGCGATGTGCACCTCCCGGGGAATGGACACACTTGAAGCTCGGACTTGGGCGGGGAGGGAGGGCAACGGCATCACACGTAACCTAATCATCTGTACCCCCAAAATATGCTGAAATTAAAAAAAAGAAAGAAAAGTAACTATAGTACAAAAGTAAAGGGTCAGCGGATTTCTAATGATACCTGACCAGTCCTTCATCCTTGCTATCAGAAAGTGGATGGTACATGCATCTGTCAATCAGATAAGTGAAGCCTTACTGGTTGGCATCTCTCTACCACTACAGAGACCCCAAGGGCAGACCTGGCATGGCTTTTCTATGCTAACACTGTATCAAAAGGCTATAAGGGCTCAGCAATCGCCATTGGGTATATTGGGACGGGTGGAGTGGAGCATTTGACCTGGTGTAGCTAATTTTTCTTGCATCAGAGATTAAGTCTGGGTACTGCCCACTCACTCTTTTTCATCCCTGATGTTTAAGAAATGCCTAATGTCTAGGTATGAAGGGAAGGAAAGGAATATAAGGAGGATTTACATGTTTAATATTTTGATCTCTACACCACAATTAAAGGGGCTTTGCTTTAAGATTCCAAATATCAACTGTGCTTACTTTGTTCTCACACACATTAGGAAGGAAAATTGAAAGCAGAACAAGGACTTCGAGACATAAATCTTTTTTGTGCCTCAGGCACAAAGGTACAAAAGTATCCTCTTTCCCAGGCTTGAGATACCTGGAAAGCTGGAATTAGCAAACATGAAGGTTTCCCCAAGAGCAAGGATTTAAAGCAAAGGGAGGTGGTTCACCTTGCCTTGAGGGAGGGATGTTTTGTCTCAGCCATGGGGAGGCCTGATAAAATGCACCTCACCTAGTATACCCATAAAATGAACAGAATCCCCCTCTCCAGATTTCTCTCTCAAGCTCTCCATAGTCACTTTTTACTTTCTTGATTATAATGTTATCTTCCTGCAATCACACCTTCTTTCTCTTCACACAGCCCTCCTCCTCAGCTTTCTTAAAATAATTGTTTGACTCTACCTAAGTCCTTTCTTTTGGTTTTTGGTATGAACAACATTGAATCTTTTACCATTATATAGGTTATCGAAAAAAGTCTGGAATCATTGTCAGACAGTATGTTGGTTACTTTTTCAAATAATGTATTCAGTGTGTTTTCTTCAACCTCTAGACACATTTTCAGATGAAATATTTTGAAATTTAAAGCCATGGGCCTAAGTCTTAATCTGAAAAATATATATAGTAATTACACTACTTTGCCTGTGTTTCCAGACTTTTCGGACACTCAATTGTATATTCATGATACTTTACCAGTTTAAAAATAGAACCTATTACTTGATATATAGAGGTACCATACCCAAAAATATTGTGAGCAGATTATTTTGAAAATATAACTAATATACAATTAAAAAATAAGTTTACCAATGTTTCCCAACTTTTCAGATACCGTGTGATTCTCTTAGAGAAACAATTGGGATCATACTGTTTGAAGCTTCAAATAGAACAGGGCCTAGTGATATTTATTGTCACTTAATCCTAGCTACTGACTGATTTATTACTAAGACTGTCTTTTTTATTTTTTCCATGTCACTTAATCTGATTTTTTAGAAAGGAATTTTGGAGTCCCATTCTCCAAATAAATAATGAATGCTCACAAAGAATTACAAACACTTTGCCCTGGCTTTGTGTAGTTTGCTCCAGAACAATTATTGCAACACCTAAAGCAGCAGGAACTGTTCACTAGAGATTTCAGCTCTGGAAAACAAATCCACCATGCCTCACTTGGCAAAGCTGTTGTCAGCCTTGTACGCAGCGCTCATATTTGTAATAAGTAGAGAATTACTAATTAATAGCACACATTAAATTTATGTCCCACAAAGTAAAAATATAGCCAATGATAATCAAAACATCTTCTGGGTGCAGAGAAAGCCTTATTATGGCAGAAAAAAATAATAAAATTGGGGGAACAGATAGTATGTGGCGTTGAGAACCCCTCCATGAGTATTTTAACACCTTGGCTGAATTCATGCTTGCAGCTTTTCTCAAGTGTGATATTAAGTCTTAACCAGTGTCTGGCTAGGTCTGCAGGCCTCGAGGGCAAGACCCCCAGTGTCAATGACTCGTGCAGGGACAAGATGTGGTTGAAAGTAATGGCAGTCACGGTCTGGGAATCCTGGTCAGTTTCCCAAAGCTGGTAAGCTGCTTCTGTTTGAAATCTCTTTTGTAAATGTTCTTGGGCCAGTGATGCTTACCTCCTGAAACCTGAATCCGGGGTCTGACAAGTCCCAACATACTATTGCTCCTGATACCTACAAAGTCTGTACTCAGTCTAACCTATTGATTCCCTGAACTTGTTGCCTGAGGCAGAGAGGGAGCTAATTAAAAGAAAATGGAGCTTTGAAAATCTCCGAGAATCTTTCTGAGATGCTGCCACTAACCTCGGGAATTTGAATCACTGCCCAAGCATAGGAGCTGACAACAAGTCTTTCTCTATGCTGCTGAACTAAGAGTGAGATACCTTTAAAATGGGAAAAGAAAAAAATATCACAGACCTCCATGTTCCCATCTCAATTTGTCCCTCAGATTTTAAATGAAATAAATGAAATTGGGAATCCAAAAAAGAGAAAAAAAAAACATGTGCATGCATGTGTATATGTGTGTGTACCAGAGATCATCACAGCATGTATTTCCAAGATATTTATAAATATCAGTTAAAATTTTTTAAAATACTCTCTGCAATAAGGGTGATTTCTTCTATCGTATAGGTAGGAAAAATGAGACAGAGAGAAGTTAGGTAATTTTTCTTAAGTAATCTGAGTCAGCTAGAAAGACAGTTGGATGAGATTACAACTCAGAGTTGCTGACACTGAAATACATGTGGAAACCACTAGACCACATCATTATCTTTCTTTTTTGAATCTACTAGAACACAACAGCATTTCTGTGCTTACAAAATCCTTGCCTGTTTTGTTCTGAGGTAGTTTCTAGGTAGATAGAACAAAGACATAATAAAATTGTCACTTAATGCTAGCCTAATGGCTCACCCCTTTCTTTTTGAACACTTCATGGCCACTGGAGGGTGGGGAAAATATTTAAAGCAATACCAAGACCCCAATATTTCATTGGTTGCACTTACGGCCACATTCAGATTCTATCACTTCCAAAAAGCTGCAAAGGCGCCTTGCCAGGATGGCTCCTTCTTCCCAGGAAAGGGCCAGAAAGATGAAAATAGACCACAAAGCTATCATTAGATGAAAACAATAGACTGGGACTCACCATTCAAAAATCCTGAACCTGCCTCCCGTGTCAGATAGTTTGCTAGTTATACCCATGGGAATTCATCCTCCTGCATTTCGAATAAAGTTATAGGTGAAAAAAATAAAAAAATAGAAGTTTATTCCTGAATAACCAAAATAGGCCTTTTTTTAATGACCAAGAATGATTCACATTCAAGAAGCAAAACTCTAAATACAAGGTACATGTCTTAGTAGCTTAGGGTAGGCCAGTAAAAGTTGAAAAGTACGGATCAATTCAGGCTTAGACTTTTGTGTTCTCATTTCTCCAGAGATTAGAAACATAAGCTTCAATTCTAGATATACCAGAAATCCTGAACAAGCTGGAGGAAATGGGACTGTCATGTAAGATGTACCCGCTATCTACAGCTGAGTAACAAATCACCTCAAAACTTTGGGGCTTTGTTAGAACAAATTTATGATTTATCATGGCTCTGTGGGTTGGCAGGGTGTTTCCTTGGCTGCTTTGCCTTGGCTCGTTCAGGCGGCTGCATTCCACTAGTAGGTTAGCTGGAATGTCCAGGACGGCCTCATTACCACGTCTGGCAGTTGGTGCTGGCTGTCAGCTGGGTCACTTCAGGTCTACATGTGACCTCTGCTCCATTCGTAGGCCAGATTGGCTTCCTTACCTGGAAGTTTCAGGGCAGTTTTCCAAGAGGACAATAATACTGCTTAAAAGTTTCAAACAGGAACTCTACATAATATTCTCTAAGAAGTAGTTTTAATTAATTAGTACCTGACAAAAGAGAGGAGAGTATGATGGCAATTAAAAAAATGTACAATTAACTTAATAAAGTTGTCCTTTTAGGGATACGCTTGTCTTCGTGCTTTTGGGAAAGACCAATTCTGTGGTAATTGAGGTTTTACTTTTCTACACACTTTCCATTTAAACAATGGTCAAGAAAAACACAATAAGACCTACAATTTTTTGAGAAACTTCCTTGTTGAATTCCAGTTCTTGCACTAATGTCATTAGAGAACTTTCAAAGTGACCATTCTGCTTGCGTGATTCAATTCATATCTGTATCAATTTCTTTTTCTAAATCTTGGATTTATGCAATGTACAACAGTGCTAGAAGGAATAAAAAGTGGTGGCGAAACAAGGAATACACTGTAATATAATGGTTTGGTTAGGAAAAAAAATAGAAGTTGTTTCTGAGAGAGTTCCTGTGTGTCCATGGGTTAGATATGTTATTATCTGGGGAAGAGAGTGAAGAGAGGAGTGTGTGTGTGTGTGTGTGTGTGTGTGTGGTGGGGGGTGCTGGATAACATGGAAAATTGGAAAAAATAGTGCTTATTTCCAGCCCAAATCTCAGGGGTTGGCCTCAGTAAATTATTGTTTAGCTTTTCTCTGTGGGGCAGGCAGACTCTTGTAAGATAAATGAGAATTTAGAACTTCCTTATGCCTTCTCATGTTTTTTAAATTTTCCTTTCTCCAGCATCCTTCCACCTGTGCCCATGGAAGCCTAAGTAGCAATGTTATGGCCCTCCAGTGTGTATAATCTAGATCATGAAGCTCAGGAACAGTCTTAGCTGAGGAATAACATTGTCAGTGAGAAAGTTTGTGCCTGTGTTCTAACTGTTGTGGTTCTAGCCAGCCTTTAGCAGCGTCTTCTTCAGCCAAATAGGTATGGTTGTCAACTAGTTGGAAGAGACACCAGAGAAAGAGATAAAGATAAATATTCTTTATCTCTTTAAAGAATATTTATCTTTATCTCTTTCTCTTACCTAGATCAATATTTAGTTTCCTACTTCTGAAAGGGAGATGAAAGTTTAAAAATTTAAGTTATTTGAGGTTCCTGAATAAAGATATGTACAAATTGGCACTTGCTAACGCGTTGTGGTTCAAAGGAGTCATAGAATCAGAATATCTTACAATTTAAAAAAAAAAAAACAAACTCTGCTATATTCCAGAATAAGTAGTCACTGCTTGGTTGGATGGTTTAACTTCTAGTGGTATAATGTTTACTATTGTGAGACAGCTCATTCCACTGTTGGATAGCATAAACTATAAGAAAGTTATTTTTATATCGAATCAAAATATGCTTTCTAATGCTTTCACTCATTGGATCTGCTTTTGCCTAGTGGATTGAATAAAAATAATTTTATTATAGCAAACATCTTTGCAGAACCTACTATTTTAAATCTTTACATATGTTAATTCATTTAACCCGCTCAACAACCCTGGAGGTAGGTACTTTTATTAAACCCATTTACAGATGTGGAAACTGAGGTGTTGAAAGATTACTTTGAATTACCCAAGGTTGTGTAACTATTAAGAACCGGGTTTCATATTTGAACACAGGTGCTAGATCCCAAGGCCTTTGCTGTTTGCTAGTACAGATACATATCAAATTGCTAACAACTGCCAACAGCGGTATTTAGTAATTGATATGAGGAACTATACACATCAGCAGTTGTTGCAACCAATAAACTTATTTTAACATTCCCTGCATCTATTTCTGCAAACTTAGAAAGCAATTAGCTATAATACACTAATGAGAAAAGCACCCAAGGTGTGATGCTTCCTTCTGTAGCTAGCCCTCACATACTTGAGAACAGATGCCCTGCTTTCCTTAAGACGTCTCCTTTCCAGGCTATCCGTCACTAGTTCTTAATAATATTTCATGTTCATCTTCAGCCAGAAAATATTTGTTGAGCATATACTTTCCCCCCAGGCACTGTATAAAAATGAAACACCAGTAGATTCATTTCTTGGACAGCTTATGGGTGTTGGAGAAAGAGAAATAAATTTTAAAATGGTTTTTATATGCTAACTAATTATAATGGAATTATGTTCAAAGTTATTTGGAAACAGAGAGAGGCTCTAAATATTACTGAGGTGTTAGAGAAGGATTTCCAGAGTTGGTTATACTTTGAGACTTCAAGGATGAGTAGGAATCAGCTAGGTAGAGAGGAGTAGAATACTGTAGGAACAGAAGAAACAAATGGGCAAAGCCTTGGCAATATGACTGAGAATGGTGTATGCAAGGAACTGCAGTTTAATTTCATAGAGTGCAGGGAGGGAACATCTAAGGGGATAGCTGGAGTTGAGAGGACAACAAGACTTTCTATCCTAAACTGAGATGAAGAGAAGCCATTGTAGTAAGTTTAGTTTGTAGGTGACTTCATTCAACAAATATTTATTGGGTTCCTACTATGTACCAAGCCCTGTGCTAGACATTTGGTATTTTTTGTGAACAAGACAGACATCATTCCTGTCTGCTTAATACTTAACAGTCAATTGGGAAATAAAGACAGACAATAATAATAAATAATAAATGCTATGTTAAGGCATATAAAGCTATAAGAACATGCATGTCCATAATCTAATTTGTACCCTTCCTAAGGGAGTAAAAATAGTATATTTGGAAGGTGGTCAGAGAAGAGTGGAGAGGAAAGATTGGGAAAGTTAGAAACCCAATACGGGATGCGGTAACGACCAGGGTACCTCTTTGGACAGCTGGGGGTCAACCCCACTGCAGATCTCTGGGAGACAGGGTGAAGCAGGCCTCAGAGTTGTTATATCTGAGGGGCGAAGAAGCCTGGATATTTATCTATCAAAGCCAAACCATAATTGATTGAAGGCTGGTCCCAGGTATGTTAACTCCCCAACATTTCCAGGTTGGCCAGCGTGTAGGTTGAACAAGCTCCTGTACCAAGAGAAAGCTCTCATGCAGAGTCACGGTGCCTGCCGTAAAATGTATTCAGTGTTGCATACTGAGTCCTCTCTGTTTTGTCAGTGGGGTCTTCAAGGTAACAATAAAACAAATAAAGGCTATAATGGAACAGTTAGCAGGACAAGCTGTAGTCTGTGGTGCTACTGCTGGTCCCAAGGCCAAATTTAGAATATATCATTTGTCTCCTTATTCTAGATCCCCCTCACCTTGGTCTACATTTTTGTTGATCTAAATTGCTTGTCTGGTAAGATTACCCAGAACTTCATCCCTTCATCCCTGAGTGGTCTGAACTTTTGTTTTTCTCTCCACATGAAGCCGATGACCAGATGCATTATTGAATTTGCCTTCACCATCATTTTTCATGACCACCCCTGAGTTGGGCTGTAGTGTATCACAGTCGATTTGTGGTTTGCCCCAACATATGGAATTATCAGGTCATCAGGAATGCCATATGGGGTCATATGTATGGTCCGAAGAAGAAAGGTAGGTGATGCAGGAGTCTGGGCCACCTCTTCACATTAACTTGTACATCTGGACCTTTTAGGACACAATCCCCATTTCCACTGTACACTGAATTTTTACTATATTTATTATATAGGGGAGTCTGAAGATGACCAGTTCGTGATGGGCATTTTCAGTTTCATTGTCACTTGATTTCCTATGTTCTTGCATTTAGTCTCTACTAGGGTCCATGTATTTAGTCTCTACTGGTAGTTTGCCAGAGATGCTATTTTATTCATTTTCTTCTGCATAAAAAATGTCCTTACTCAAAAATCTTAGATTACACAAAGCATTCTAATTTACCTTAGATTTCTCTAGCAAAATGGAATCTGGTGGGTCAGATGACCAAGTGGCAGATATGCATATACTGCATCTTTAATCTACTGCAGAGCCCTCTCTTTCTCTAGTCTCCAGTTAAATTTGGAAGCCATACATATTACCCCATAAATGTGTAGGAGCAGTAGTTCCAAATGTGGCAAATGCTATGTGTAAAATATAAGGAGGTCTATTAAGTGCTATGCTTTTTTTCTTAGTGGTGTAAGGGGAAAAGTATGTGAACATGTCCTGTAACTTTGAGGGGATATCCAAGCATACTTCCAGATAACGAACCTCTAGAACTTCACCAGTATGGCAAGATTTTGATTCATTTTTGGGTTTACCTGTCACTGTCTGGTGCATACGTATATTGCCAGTGGAACATGTATTTGCCACTTCCTGCTTTCCAGGTACATCGGTATAATGGGTGTGATGTTTGTGAAAATTCTAAGATTATTCCAGTGCTTTTGAACTACATTATGACAGGGAGCAGAAGAGTTAACTTAGCTTTAGGCAAGACTGTAAATATGTACTGTTGTCCACCCCAGGTAAAAGCAGATTGCTCTTTATCCCTCTTTTTTGATGGAGATTGAAAAGAATGCAATCTCTAGTTGAATAGCCTCATGTCAAGTTCCAGAGCCTGTGCTGGTCTGTTCTACTTGAGATACCACATATGACTATCTGCAGTTGGGTCTTACCTTTAGACCTGCCTTGATCCAACTGGTTTTGCAGGGTTATGCCAGTGAATTAAATGAGGATAAGTGTGAGCACGACTACCCCTGCATTATTTAATCTTTGAGGGTGGTGCAATTTTTTTCCATCCTATCTAGAATATAATATTGCTTTTAATTTACTATCTTAACTTGTGTGGGGAGAGTGAATAGTTTCAGGAGTTTTTACTAGGACTTTATTACAATAATGGCTGTAACTCTACATGTCAGGGAAACATTGTGACAATTCTGCCAGCAACCAAATATATTCAACAAGATTGTGCAATAAGATTCTAGTAAATGACCATGGGGTTTATGGACCCACAGTGAGATGGACTTTGACCAGGATTCTATTTATTACCTAACCTCCATATGCTTCCACTTTAAGTAGGGACCATGATGACATGTTGGTTCCCCTCATATCAGTATCAGTTCAAGCCTTGTATTCAAAATTGTATTCAAATTTTCTGGCTTTCAGAAAATTTAAATATTTCCATTTCACAAGTATATAGTGACTTTGGTAAATGGCCTTAGGTCACTGTGAGAAAGGATTAGGAAAAAGGCTATTATATATACTTGCTGTGATGTTCTGGGGTCTTTGTTCAAGGCAATAATCTTGTTTTTCACTTCAGGTAAGCTCTGTCTGAAAATTGACTCATATGGAAACCAGGTGAAGGATTATGGCTTTCCATTACAGTAAACGATATTAGCTTTTCTCTTACCTATTTTTGATCTTTTTGTTCTTGTTGTGGTCACATTGTGTAGTCTTTGGCTAACCATGTCTATCTTCCCTAGAAACACCAACAATCTATTTGCCATTACCTCAAGCCTGCAGGTCGAACCCCATGGTTGCCATTTTGGCCTTGCTATTTACTGTGACTGTCACCATTTGGCTTCTGCAATTATAGAATTCTAACGTCCCTACAGATATTCCATAGCTAAGTTCCATTGTAGCATCTCCTTCCATCGTCAACGCTGCCCTATAGAGGACAGCCACCCCTGAGCATTTCAATGATGCTGGTACCCCACTCACTAGTGCATTTCTTATTCACTATTGTTGTGGTGAATAGAGTGTCTTCTGCCCTACTCCGGCCCTCAAAGGGGACCATTGAAAACTACTGGGCTATTCCATCTTATGTGGTAAATTCATCCCAGAATTTGTGTGTCTTTAAAACCCTTGACACTCTCCTCAGTACTTATCAAGGTCATTTTGGCAAGTCTACTTCATTTATTATAGGCCATTGTTGTTTCTAAACTTCAAATAGCCATTATGGAACAATATTAACACCATATCCAGGCATCCTTATCAGGATATTAAACTAGAGACACAGAAGAGGTCTCTACTACTCAGCATGTCCTGTCTGCAGTTCTAATCCATTACTCTTAAAATCTATCCCCAGGCATATTCTCCTAGTTCCTGCTTTAACCAGTTCCTCCCATTCTTTTGGTGAATACTTGCTTTGCTACCATGCTAGGAACAGTAGTACTTCCCTACTTTGATGATGCTGAGATGTGACCCTAATTATTGGTCCAGAATTCCTGAATTGCAGGATATACGGGTTATGAGAAAGTTGAGCATTCTCTTGCAAGTCCTTTGTCTTAGGGCAGAGGTGAGTTTTTCATGGACTTCAGGCAGTAGGAACCTGCTCTCCTGCAACAATCAGAGGGAGCCACTTTTGCCTGCTCAGAGAAATCTGCAGGTTCAAAATTGTCAAGCATATTCACTCAAATGTCTTTATCCTGCATCATAGAATCTAATTCGTTCCCTACATTGGCATAAGAGACTTGTGGAGGCTTTGAATTCAGTTTCCTTTGTTACTCTTTCACCCCTACAATCAAATTTTGGGCATAATTTAAAGCCATGTGTACCCTCTGGCAACAGGTGATAAGGGTATTTTTTACATGCTGTGATGAAGACATTCTGGTAACTGCAGGAGGATTGGTGACCACTTCTGAGGGGAGTGGTGGGTCTGGCCGTGTGATAGGGCAGTGTGAGGGCTGGGGAGTGTAGAAATATTGTATACCTGAGGATAGGACTCTCTTTCCTGTCTCATGATCAGATTTGTATTTTATGAAGATCACTCTGACAGGTACAGATGATGGATTCTGGAGGTCCAGCCTGGCTCCAGGAGGACAGTTTAAAAGGCTACTGCAAAAACCCAAGTGAAAAATGATGGGTCTTTAGACCAAGGCAGCAGCAGAGGGAGTGGAGAGGAATCTTCTCACATGAAATATATTTAGGTGAAAGAATCAATAGGACTAGTTGATTCATTAGATGCAGAGGATGAAGGGGAGAGTAAGTCATGTAGCAAGAGGAGCAGATTTTTGAAGATAGGGGAGTGGAGGAAGGATTCTCTTTTAAAGATGTTGCTTTTGAGATGCCATTGAGAAGTCCTAACAGCACTCAAGTGGTCATTTGGCTCAAGAAATCTAGTATTATATTAATAGATGGAGACCTGGGTTTGAGTTAATGGATGTATGAGTCATTGGAGTATAGGTATCTAAACAAGGGTATGGGAGGACACAAGGAAAAACTAAACAGAAGAGAAAAGAAGTGGTTGAAGATGGGGCCCTGGGAGACATCACCATTATGGGGTAGATAGAGGAAGCAATGAAGGATAAAAAAGGCTAGATAAAAAGGTAAGAGGAAAATGAGCACAACAATGTCACAGATGAAATGAAAGACAGTTTCAAGAAGGAAAGGGTTATGGAGATTCTCAAATGCACACAAAAAAATTAGGGACAGGAAATTGCACATTGGATTTGACAACATGAAGGGCAGTCATGACCTGAAGCAGAGCAATTTTTGAGGAGAACTGCAGCACAATTAAAAATGCACAGACTGAAAAGCAATTGGAGGACCACATCATGCCCCCAAATCAATTCCAGGTGGGTTTAAGGGCTTAAATGTGAAATCTTTAAAAATTTTAGAAAAAAAATAGGATACTATCTCATGCCTTCTGAGTAAGGAAGGACTCCTTAAACAATAAACAAAAAGTGTTAACATAGGGAAAAATACTTAAATTTAGCTACATTGGATTGAAGAGCTTCTGTTCATCAAAAGGCACATAGAATAAAAAGTTTCCAAGCAACTGCAGACAAAATTTACAACCAATTTAACTAACAAAGGATTAGCTTTACACACACACACACTTTAAAAACCCTTATACATCAATAAGAAAAGCAGCCAAATGGAAAAACAGACAAATAACATGAATAAACATGAAACAAAATGAAGAATAAATGGGGATGAAAAGGTGCTTAATCTGTTTAATAATCAGGAAAATGCAGATCAGGAGCATAATTGCACATAATTTTGTAACCATTAGATTGATAAAAATCAACAAATCTGACTATGTCCACTATTAAGAAGGATGGGGAACTATGTTAAAATATATATACCGCTGGAGGGATAATAAATTGGAACAATAACTTTAGAAAACAATTTGACATTTCCTTGAAACTTTGGGCATTTGCATTTCTTGTAAGTAAATAATTGCAATCTTAGATGAATATTCTAGTTTCTAATATTTCCAAACTGGTTACCCCCTTTCTTATCTATCAAATATTGTTTAATACATTTTCTAGTGAATGTAGGATTGTCAACCAATGTAGATTACTCCTTTTAAGTTCTTGGCTATGAAAGGAAACAGAGTGGTAACTTGTGGTTTCTAGTTGTGTTTCTCTGGTGTTTTCTGGAAATATTCCTCTTCAGACATGACCCCCAGAATTGCTACATGCCCTTCTTGCTCCTGGTTTGTTTTCACTCTTATCTAGCATTCACTCTCAATGCAGTCAGTTATTACCTTTGCTTTCTGAAAAGCCCCTTCCCATTTTGTCTCGTATTGAATTTGCAGTCAACTTTTGGGCCAGCCTCAGAATCTGATCAGTATTCAAAGTATAGTATCTATGGGAAAAAGAGATTCTGGACTTTCATAGCAACTGACAATTGCAATAATAGAACAGTGAATAGTGGGGCTCAATTTACTGATTTCTAGAGCTTTCTGACATTCTTGGAAAATACATTGCATTTAAGGCCTTGTGCAATGGGAAAAAGAATCCTAGATAAGGATGATGCCATTATTTATAGAATTTTATATGCAGTGTTCCAAGTCTCTCTCAGATGTTACAGCTGTCTGGAAGAGATTTCACAAAGAGTATTGCAAATATTATTTTTTATTTTTAGTAAATACTCAGTAGAGGCTGAATCAATGCCCTATTAAAAACACTTTTAGAATTGGGTCTGAGTCATCTTGGTTTTTCTTCTCTAATCCATTTGTTTTCTAGACAGAGTGATTGAGTGGTTTCTTGATTGAGTGATTTCCAAACTTGACTCACAAACCAACTATCACATGCTAAGCCTGTGGCTTGATTCTATCAACTGCAGTGAGCAAAGTGAGAGCAGCTCCAGAGATGGGAAACCTTCAAAGATCATCATCATCAAAAGGCTCAGGTTGAATCTACAGCTGTCTGTGGCACTGTGCTGTGTTACCACTGCACGCTTTCAGAAAGGCTGCTGATGCTTCAGAATAGGTAACGAGTAAATATCCCGAGGAAAAAACTTAAAGAACACGTTACAGAATGCAGCCTGAAGTTCCACCATTTGTATTCACTAGCATTTTTAGTATTTCCTTACATGTATACTGCACATTTCCATGTATAAAAGGTTTTTGCGTATACTTTGGTTCATAGAATCAGTCTGTGAGATAAACAAAGGACAAAATCATCACCCCTATTTTAAAGACAAAGAGGCTAAGATTTAGAGACAGTAAATGACTTGCACAAAGTTACAGACCTAATGAATAATGAAGGGACTTGATCCCAGCTATATCTTTTGATTTCAAGTTTAGTGTTTTTTCAATTTTACAACACTGCAAAGTTGTTAACCAGATATGGTAAAATTCAGTGAAGATTATCATGTTCTTAAATTTTAACTAGACATGTTTTCCTTTCTTTCCCCATGTAGCTGTGTTTACTTAACTGGTCATTAATTCCAAATGATTGTTACCATAAATTTAATGGTGATATAAATTCATTCTATTTAGCTTTCTAAAAATAACTCATAAGAAGATCATTTATGTATTTTGCTCTTTGAATTGTTTGAGCTATTGTTTGAATTATAGGTTAAGTTTATGTCTCAATGGCAGGAATATTTCAAACTTTCATTTCTGCAGTCTCTAATAGTCCTAAAATTCTGATGTGATTTTTAAAAATTAAGTATTTTGCAGTAGCAGTATTAATATGAATGAAGCACATTTGTTACATGACTAAATTGGTATTGGTATTTGCTAAATGTTGTACAGGCATTATCTAGTTTAATACAACAACTCTTTGCAGATAGGTACTATTATTGTCTTTTACAGATAGTAGTAATACAGGATTTAGTATTTCAATAATCTGTCTGTGTTAAGGTTTGGACAGTCTGTCTTATTTGGCAATCTTTACTCATAGCCCCATGCTCTACTGCAGAAATTTGATATTCTTAAAAGAAAAGTTTGAAGTCTAGGGAACTGGTATCAGGGAAGACTAGAAGCAACATTTAATGATGCATACTAAAGTTTTGGGTCAATACTTTACACTTCATGGGGGAAATCAGGCTTTTGAGTTAGAACCATCTTTAAATGAGGATCAAATATGAAACTCAAAGGTTGTTGTAAAAATTAAATCAAATAATGGATGCAAAATATCTGTTATATAGTATGACCACAATAAAATCAGTTTTTCTCAGCCTTTAATTCTACAATATGTCTCTTAGAATCATTTCTTGTTTAAAGAAACAGAAAATCCAGCAAACCGTATCCAATAAAACAAATGACCTCATATAACAAGGAGACTGAAGGTGGGCAATTCTGGGTGTACCCAATACAGAGGTTCAACAATATTCATGGACCCAGGTTCTCACCCTCCTTTTGCTCAGCAGGCCTGTCTTGTTCCTTCATGGTTACTAGATGAGTCCACATGCCAAGTATTCCATGTAGACACAGCCATTCAAATAGAAAAAGTGGAAATTTTTCTTCCAGGGCTTCTCCTTTGAATATTATCTTCAGATAAGAATTTTGACACATCCTCTTCTAAAAAAAAAAAAAAAAAAATCACTGTCCAGAGGAATAGAATTTACGTAACTAGCTTTGACTAAGTACGATTTCTCTTCCTGGGGTGGGCAGGGGTTCAGCATCCTTTAATGTATATGGTTACTTGAGATCTGAACAGATTTGGAGTTATATTAACCAGGACGAAGGGAGTAGGGAATGGCTATGAGGTAGGTAGTTATACATGTATATAATATACCTAAGAAGAAAGTGGAGTATGAGGCAATAATCTCATTTCTAGAGAGATGAACAAGGTTTCTTGGAAATAAATCAAGGTGGGAACTTGAAATAAAATAATTTGAATGTATTGAAGTTTAAGTCAAGGGCTCGATCACAAGGAACAGTGCCAGAGCCCAGAACTGGGACCTGTGACAAAGTCAGAAGGTAGTAGAAAGCAACAAGGGTGACTTGAGACTCTGATGCTAGCCTATAGCTTGTGGCATTCTCTTTGGACAAATAATTAGTCCTGGAATGTAGGGCGAGAACTGAATGCATAGGTAGAATTCAAAATGGACCCAGCATTCATCTCTTTCAACTATGTCTCCAATCTGTTTCCCTCTATTGGCTCCTTCCTTTTAGGCAATGAATATGCTCCTTTCTCCAATTCTTTAAAAAAAATGTCTGTCTTTATCTTGTTTCAGAAGAATTCTTCTCTTTGGTTGCCCCTGTCACTTTCCTGGCTGCCCTCCCTCATTTCCACCTGGAGTCCAGATTGCCACTATTCATACTGCTACATTAATGTACTTTATCTACCTTCCCAACTTTCTAAAGTTGCTCTATAAAGTAATTAACAACATCATACTTGTCGAAGCCAATGGTCACTTTCAGCCTTTTTTTATATTTGACTTTATTGAGCCAGTTCCCTCTACGTTATTTAATACACTCTCCTAGGGAAAATCCTGTAACCCTTTAGCTCCCATAACCAGGCTCTCTGTGTCTGCCTCTGATCTTCCCTGGCCAACCTTTCTCTGTGCCTTCATGAGCTCCTCTTCTCTAGCTCACCCCATGTGTTTTAGTGTTCGTGAGATTTCTAATCCTAAATCCAATTAAAAAAATTTTAGCTTAACGTGATAGAGAAAACAACTTATTCATAAGTATTTGTAATTTAGATCTTCATAATAGTCCTTGTTTTTTGAATATTGCTGCATATTAACTGGGTAGAAGTTAATAGGAACAAGAAAAGGGATAGTACTCGATAAGGAAGAGAAGCTAGTCTTTCCCCTTTTGCGCCAAGGTAAAAATGACTGTCCTATCCTTGGATGTCAGTCCAGAATCTATCACTTTATATTGAGTGCTGGCTTAAATCAATTGAAACTCATCAAACTCCTGTGGTAGTGTGGTGATGTAACATGCAGGAGTAGTATGCCAGCAGGCTTCTCTTTATTAAAAAAAAAAAAAAAATGAAACAAGCAAGGATTGTTGGCTGTCAACCTGTCATATTCTGGCATCAAACCAAACCAACCCTGGGGCCTTTAGATTTCAAAACTGTGGAGGTTGTCTTAATTATAATATGCTGTGCTTCCATAGATATGTTTTTCAGAGGATCTCATGTAACTTTATCTACAACCTCATGATTAGCTCCTGCATGGTTATGTAGTACTTAAAGAGTTGACATTAGGGTAAAATGAGGAAATAAGGTAATTTAACATACTCAGCAGCAACAATGCTGGCAAAGACGAGGGGGAAAAAACCCTATATTTTTCATTCTAACTGTGGTGCAAGAACTGAAGTCAATAATTTCTTTTCCCTTAACCCTCTTAACTATTAATTCTTGACCCTACCAATACACTATAAAACATGCATATCATTTGGCAGATGACAGCATTTAACATTTTGTAGTGTGAGAAATTACTCAGAAAAATTTAACTAAAAAAAGTTCTTTGTTATAGAGTAAATAATTACTATTCAGTTTGTGTTCAATTATGGATGATTTCTAAATGAGCAGACATTGTATACAAAGATGCCCACACACTTTGTGGGAAGAAACTATAAATAGGGAAATAAGGCAAATACATTATATGTCTGGGAACATAGTAGAAGTTAATGGTGAGTGTGAAATAAAAGTCTCTAGTTCTCTACCTGTTATAACTATCGACAAAAATGCCTCACAATGTTGATTCATTCTCCAAAGCAGTCAAGGATACTTACAACAAGGACATTTAATGGGAGGTGCCCTGTTCTTGCCCTAGGATCACTGACATCTTCAGTTTATTCCTATTTCGGTTCCTTGGTTATACCAAATCACAATGATTGTTTCGGTTTCTTCATTCAGACTTTATCCAATATCCCATCCTACCCATCACTATATATTAATATTTTAATCTGGATATCTGACCATCTTTAGCCTGTTTTACCATGCCTAATTTGCATCTGTGTCTGTAGTTAATCTCAGCCTGCTGACTGAAACCCTGACTTTTATGGGTCTCTTTTGGTTGGATGTAAAGCCCTGGGTACCAGTTCAGATTCTTCCTGAATGAATTAATAGTACCTGTTGCACTTGTCTATATGAACCTCTCAAGACACGATTTCCTTTGTCGTACTTGCCCTCACAACCTGCCAGACTAGCCTTCCTCTACTCACCTTTCTGACGTCCTTGATAACTCAGCAGTGAAATGACAGGAGAGTTGAGGGTGGGTTTGGTTTGGGGAATGGAGTGTTACAAAGAGAGTACGATTTGTTCTGTAGTCTAAAGGGAGGGAGCTGTGACTAGCCAAGAGATGGAAGAACAAAACCAGACAAACCCGGGCTAATAAACAAGATAGTGTACAAAAATGAGAGTAACTTCAGAGGTAGATTACCTAAGGAATTACTCAGGAATTCAAATCTAAAATGTTTCTGATGCTTGGAGATTAATTGGTGGGAAAAGGGCAAATAGGAGATGATTCTGTTTAGTAGTCTTTGTCGGAGTTTTTATCTTGTATACCTTTTCTTAAACCTTTGTCAAAGTATAGGTTCTAGTTTACAAAGTTGAATCCATTGGTGTTGGTGATTATGGGAAAACATGAGCATAGAGGAGAAAGCTGGTTCCTGGGGAAATGGGATGCAAAGAAAAAAATTGTTCCTAAAATATGAAGGTAGAGAAGGCCCAGAAGCAATTTGGTTGTGTTCTAGTGAGATGCAGATTTAGGTTTCTTATAGGCCTTCTAAATACAGACAGACTTAGTACTATGGAACTTGGAGGCAGGGAACTGGGTGTTCATCACCTGTGAGTGGATGCTTTTTCTGAGGCTGCCATTCTCAATCCCTGATTTCCCACTTCTACCCTTTCCCCTCAGTAGATTATTTTAATTGTTTAAACTCCATCATGGTTGATGATTCTAATTGCTATGATATACTCCATGCAGGTTAGATTTAACTGCCTTCCTGCTAATTATACCTCCACTTCGTTGTCACCCTCTTACAAAAAAAGGATTTCAGAATTTGAATGAGTGACAATATTATTATAGGGATATCCTTGAATCTGATATAATTTGCAAAGAAAAGGGAATTCATTCTTAAACTTTTGCACTTTAATGATTAATAGAAACAGACTACCTGGATCATATCCCAGAATGGTCATGACACATACTTCAGCACATATGTAAAATGTTGAGGCTGATTTGTCTAAGTATATCCTAATTAGCATGGTGATGCATCCATAGTTGACAAAAATTGAATCCCCCAAAGTCTTTAAATGTAATGTGAATCTTCCCTAAATATTTTTTGAGAACATTAAAGGTAGGATTACACAATACATCATAGAACAAAATATCTTTTAAAATTTCCTTTGAACATTTTCTCTTCCTCAAAATTTCTCTTCTCCAGAAGTATAAATGGCTTAATCTCTCCTTTTTTTTCTGTAAAGTCTCCAGCATGGGCCGCCTCTGTTCTTAGTCCTTACTTTTCCATTCCAGCTCTCAAAGGCCTTTTTCTTCTTCAGCGGGCTGCTCCATGTCACTCCATGGGTAGAATAAATGCCTTTCAGTGCTCTCCAATTCTTCCCTCCACCTACTTCCCCTAATCAGCACAGAGAGTCCAAGTAGCTGATCAGTAGGAATGAAAAAATTCTCTGAATGTTTATATGTTTTTTCTTTATCTCTCCCATGTAAGATTTCAATACCCAAGAATAGAGTGTCTATGTCTCTAAAGCAGAGGTTAGCACATGGTAGATGCTCAGTAGACATTTGTTGTATTTTAGTTCAAGATTTGAAGATTTTATTTTTATGGTGAATGGGTAGAGAAAATTCTGTAAGTTTCATGGTCTTCGGGATGAACTAATTATTCTTTCACATGTAACCTTGGCTAAGTGCTCATGCTGCAGACTTTGACATGCTGTAGAACTGAGTTCAAACCCTGACTGAATGTTGCTTAAGTTCTCTAATTTTCAATTTTCTCACTTGTAAAGGCAATAATAACTATACCTACATGTAGATTTATTATAGGTTTTAACTAGATAATGAATGTAATAGGTAAAATCTTTAACATGCTGTCTGGTTCATTTTAACTTACTATCCGGTAAATGCTCAATAAATGTTAATTATTCAAATAACTATAAGAATATATATAAATATAGTATTTGTCATATGATTATTATATAATACCTTATTAATAATAAATAAAATGTATTGTTAACATTATTATTTATTATTAATATTTCCTAGAGAAGCAATTCTATTTAGAGATCATCTTAGGTGAGGAAACCTTAAAAAACCTTGTATTTTTTCATTATGTGAGAATCTTTAGTGAGATGAATTCTTAAAAAAAAAATTGTCTTATTTTGTTTGCAAACGTCTTTGAGCCCAAATCCAATCTGTTTCCCACTGCCGTTAATTTCCTTTTTGCATCTTCTCTGACCTGTGCGTTCTTATTTCCATTCCTCTAGTTTAAGCCTTCATTGGATTTAATATCTACTCCCCGCTTTAGCTGCTCTCCTTCTCTGCCTTCCTTTCCCTCAACACACTCTGTCTTGTTGACAGATTGATCTTTCAAGAGCCCCATTCTCATCTTGTTATTCTCCTGCATATGAATTATAAACTCTTAGAATTTTGTGTATGATATAAGGGTCCAATTTCATTCTTTTGTAATGTGGAGATCCAGTTTTCTCAACACCGTTTGTTGAAGAGATTATCACTTCCCCACTGTGTATTCTTGGCACCTTTGCCAAAGATCAGTTGACTGTATATGTATGGGGTTTTTTCTGTGCACCCTATTCTGTTCCTTTGGTTTATGTATTGTCTTTATGCTAGTATCATATTCTTTTAATTACTCTAGCTTTGTAATGTATTTTGAAATAAGAAAGTGTGATACCTCCAGCTTTGTTCTTCCATCTCGAGATTGCTTTGGCTATTTAGGGTCTTTTCTGGATCCATACGAATTTTAGGATTGTTAATTTCTATTTCTGTAAAAAATGCCATTGAGTTTTTGATGGAGATAGCATTGAATCTGCAGATCACTTTGGATAATATGGACATTTTAACAGTAATAAGTCTTCCAATCCATGAATATGGGACGTCTTTCCATTTATTTGTGTCTTCTTTAGTTTCCTTCATCAATGTTTTGAAATTTTCAGTGTATATATCTTTCACCTCTTCAGTTAAGTTTATTCCTAAGTATTTTATTCTTTTTGATGCTATTGTAAATGGGATTGTTTTCCTTATTTCCTTTTTGGATAGTTTATTGTTAGTGTATAGAAATGCAACTGTTTTTTGTATGTCGATATTGTATGCTGCAACTTCACCGAATTCATATGTTCTAACAGGTTTTCATGGCAGCTATAAGGTTTTATACTTATGAAATCATGTCATCTGCAAATAGAAATAATTTTACTTCTTTTTTTTCTTATTTTTATGCCTGCCTGCCTTTTTCTTCTCTTCTCTTCTCTTTTCTTTTTCCCTTCCCTTCCCTTCCCTTTACTTTCCTTCCTTTTCCTTCCATTCCCTTCCCTTCCTTTTCTTTTGCCTAATTGCTTTGTCTAGGACTTCCACTACTATGTTGAATAGAGATAGTAAAAGTGGATATCCTTTGTCTTTGTTCTCATCATAGAGGAAAAGCTTTCAGTTTTCACCATTGGTTATGTTGTTAGCTATGGGCTTATCATATATGACCTTTATTATGTTGAGGTAAATTCCTAATTTGCTGAGAGTTTTC
>RJWJ010014331.1:0-38093 GCA_004363605.1 Indri indri | reverse complement strand
GGATGCACAGGGCAAAAAGCTAATTCATTACCTACAGAGAATGTCTTAGAACAGTAGGGTTTAATTCTTGCAAGAAATCCCCATTTGGGAAACTGATTCAGTCACCCATCCATCCATTGTTCCACCCATCCGTCCACCCATCAACAAACCCATTCATCCACTCATCCATCTACCTATCATCCCAAATCCTCCAACCACCCATTCACCCATCTACACAACTACCAATCCAACCATGTCCATTCATCAACTAATCCATTCACCAATCTGCCACCCACCCACTCATCCACCCATCCACATCTATCCGTTAAACAACCCACCCATCCACCCATCCATCCACCCATCTATTCATTCACCCATCCATCCATCCACCCATCTATTCATCCATCCTCCCACCTAGCTACCTAACCATCAACCTTTCCTGAGTTCACACTTTTTGCTGGGCAATGCTAGGAACAAGGACAGCACACATCCAGGTCTGGGTGGGAGAGGAAATTCCAACACAGGCAGACACAGCGCCGGGTCACACAAGCAGCAACAGGGGTAGCAGATAATATGAAAACCCAAAGAAGGGCAGAGAAAGCGAGTCGGATCTTAAAGAACACAGGAGAAGTTTGCCGGGTGGGGTGGGAACAGCAGCGCACTCCTGGTGTGGAGAAGGCTGTCTGCGAGTGTGTTTAGGAAAGGGGACAGAGGTCGAGGCGAAGGAACGGGGAGGGGAGGAGGGGTTCTGTTACTTCTCCTGCCTCAGTTGGCCCCCTCACTCTTTCCTGTCAGGAGAATCCTCCACCTACGTGCCATGTGGCCTTGGGCAAGGGTGGCACCATTCTGGGCCTTGGTTTCCTCCGCTGTGCAATGGGGATGGTAATAGCAGTGACCTCAGAGACCGGGTTACGCCCGAGAGGATTAAAAGAGTCCTGGTGCACCTGGAGGCTGGGGCGAGGGAGGCATCTCCAAGGCGGGGGCGCTGTGATTCCCCCCAATCCCATGCGCAACTCATCTCCAGGGGCAGGGTCTCATTGTTACCCCAAGTCTGCACTTGTGCCCGCCGTCTGTGCGGCTCCGTGCCTCTGGGTCTCTGCTAGCTCTGCCAGACTTTCTCCTGTCCCGCTTCCACCCCATTCCGTGTCTCCGCCTCCCCATTGCAGCCCTCCCTATCTCTCTCCCTTTCCATCTCTCGGTCTGTCTCTGCCCCTCTCCCGCTGCCGCCACGGCCCCGCCCGCCCCTCACCTGGGGCTCACTCGCTGCCAGCGCCCGCCGCCCCGGGCCCGGCCTCGAGCGTGGCCAGCTGCAGGCGCACGCGGCGGGAGCCGGGCGGCGGGGGCGCGCGGGTGGCTCGGCGCGCTCCCCGGGAGCCGGGCGGCGGGCGCCGGCCGGCGGCGGCGGGCGCCGACCAGCGGCGGGACAGCTTGCGCGCGAGGCGGGAGAGCGCCGAGGGCCGCAGGCCGTAGTCGCGCTCGAGCTCCTGGCGCGAGATCTCGATGTTGCCGGTGTACCAGAGGATCCAGCCGAGCAGGCTCAGGAAGACGAGCAGCGCGCCGGAGTAGATGAGCAGGTCGCCGAAGTCGCGGCCGCGCACCTGCAGCTGCGCGAACACGCCGGTCAGCAGCGCCGCCATGCCCGCCACGTCCAGCGCCACCGCCAGCAGCAGCGCCATCCGGCAGCGGCCCAGGCCGGCCGCGGGCGCGGGTGCGGCCGCCGGCGCGGACGGGGCACCGGACGGGGGCCCCTGCAAGGTGCACACCGCGGGCGCCGCCGCCATGGCCTGCACCGCCGCCGGCTCCGGGAGAGCGTTACGGGTGCGGCCGGGGCGGGGTCAGGAGACGGGGCCAGGTGTGCCCGGCGCCAGCCCAGTCACCTGAGCTGGGCTGGGCGCGGACGGGCCAGCTGGGGGCTCCCTGGCGGCGGTTTCTGTGCAGGGCAGACGCCGGCGCTGGGGGCAGCCCAGGGCCCGTGCCACCCAAGGGGGTAACACACGGTCAAAATCCAGGGCACTTTAACGGTGGCACCGCAGGACACCGTGGGAGCCCGGGCGTTGTTTCTACTCTGTGCCAGTTTCCCGAGGCCTCCGACGTAGAAACAAACCCAGACCAGGCCCCCGGACCCCAGAGAGCTCTGAAGCGTGAGGCTCTGCAGGAGCTGAGAGTTTCTTCCTTTCAGCGTGTGTCTTCTGGGGGCCTCCCTTGTGTCCGGCCTCATAGAGAATGAACCCAGGGGCGCAAAGACGGATCCGACTCGCAGGAGCTCCCGACACCACTATCGGACCCACAGTGCTCTAATGGAGGCGGTGGGCAAACCCGACTGTCAGGACTCAGGTACAGGCCAGACTAGGGCCCGCGCTCAGGGACTCCCAGGTGTGATCCCCAGCCCCGGCGCAGTCACTCCTTTCGTTCAGGGGGCGTCTCGGACGCCTCCCGGGCACCAGACCGGGCTGGTGGAGCTGAGGACACAGAGAGTATCAGCCTAGGCTCCCGCTCCTCGAGGATGCCCCTGACAACAGAAAATAAACTTTCAGGGAGTTTAGTGGGTGCGACAGCTCACACGGAGGCGGGAGGGCAGCCAGGCACAGGGAACAGGCTGGGAACCAAGAGCTGCCACATACAAATCTCTCTTGCTCCAAACAACCCGCCCTTGGAGGGAATCCACGCTCTTCTGGCAGTCTGCAAGAAGGTTCCGTCTGGGCTCTCCCCATACTCTGAACAGTGTAAGAGCTCAAGAAAACCCTGGGGAGAGCCAACTGCACGGAGGTGACGGGATTAGCCGAAGGATTCCGAACGTGCCCGGATGGAGACCGAGTGTTTCCGAACAGACCCGAACTGGGCATGAGCAAATAGGGGAAGGCGGCCGCCCCTCCAAAGAGGGTTTGCGGAGAGTTCCGAAAATGCCCACACGGGCTTCGGTGCCTTCATAGGGCATAGCCGAAGGCTTATGAAGAAAGCCGGAAGCACCCGAAGGCCCCAGGGCATAAATAGTTCACGCGTTCACACGTTTATTCATAAAAGAAATGTTTATTGAGCGCCCACTATGTGCCAAGCACAGTGCCAAGCACTGGATGAGCAATACCGGAGAGAGGTCGCTGAGAGCCACGGTGAAACCCAGCCGTGGGCGGCGCCGTTGCATGGCCCGAGCACGCCCTCGGTTCTCTAGCCGAAAAGTTCCGAAGATTCCCGAGCGGCACGCGACGGCTGGGCGGAAATAGCCGAACACCACTGAGCCTCCTCAGAAGCGGGGACGCGCGACTCCAGGCGCGTTCACGGAGAGGAAGCGGAAATGCGTGTACGGTATTAAAAGCATCGCCCCGCCCTCTGCTAGTCTCTTTCCGTCTCCGGCCGCCGCCGCGAGGGGAGGTGAGCGTGCGCCTCCCGTCCGCCCCGCGCGGCCGCCATCTCGCGTCCCTGCCCGCTCTCGGTGCACCCTGCCCTTCTTTTCTCTTGAAACCCAAGAGTCCTTGGCGGCCTCCCAACCCCGCGCCTGAAGTTGTGGGTTCTCACGTTGTCCGCCTCCCCACGTTCCCTGGAGTGAGTCTCGGCAGCCTGAGAAAGTTCTAGGTCGCCGTCTCTCCGAGGGCTGCTCCCATTTGCCCAGGTTCCCAGCCTCTCTGTCGCTCTCTCCATCCGCTCCCGAGCGGGCCGCGGCCGGCCCCGGCCTGCTGCTCCGCCTGCCCCCGCCTTTCACGTGCCGTTTCCCCGCAGCCGCCGCCATGTCCGCGCATCTGCAGTGGATGGTCGTGCGGAACTGCTCCAGCTTCCTGATCAAGAGGAACAAGCAGACGTACAGCACCGTGAGTGGGCCCGGACGTCTGGCTCCCCGGGAGGAGGGCCCGGGGTCCGCGACTCTCCTCTGGGTCAGAGGGAGGGGTCCGCGCGTATCTCGGGGTCCCCTCTTGACGATCCCCTGTGCCGTCTCCTTCCCAGGAGCCCAATAACCTGAAGGCCCGCAACTCCTTCCGCTACAACGGGCTGATTCACCGCAAGACGGTGGGCGTGGAGCCGGCGGCCGACGGCAAAGGCGTCGTGGTGGTCATGAAGCGGAGATCCGGTGAGGCTTTGTCCTGGCTTGGCCCAGACGGCAGGGAGCTGGGGCTTTTGCGCTGTCAGACAGGAGTGATTCTGGCGTTGGGCCGACTTGCCGGCTGAGCGAGTCGGGCACGTTTTTAGCCTGTTCCCTCACCTGTAAAGTGGAGAGATGAGGAAGAACCTGGACTTGGCAGTGGTTGCGAGGCCTGGATCACAGGGCTGCACGATTGTATGTGCTCAGATTAAATCCTCAAAACAGCTAAGATGGGGGTGGACGGCGTCATCTCCCCGGTGAGAAAATCGAGGTGTAACAGGGCCAGGGCCCTCTGCCATACGTTGGAGGTGACAGGCTGGGTTGAAAGCTGCAGTGTCACCCCTATTCTGCCTGCGTGGGCTCAGAGATCTGGAGGACCCCACTCCCATAAACTGCGCAGTCAAGCACAGGCCTTTTAGGGTCCCCCTGAATGTCTTGTGAGAGATGAAGGGGAGGCAGGGGTCTCTAGCACAGGAGCCTGTGTCCGCATTTGTTCTGCACTAGGGTTTTTTTTTTAAGGAGTGAGTTTTTCTTGGCTTCTTGATTGGGACTGACCTCTGTCCCGGTTCAGAGCTGAACACCCTTCTATTCAACAGCCCCAGCCTGTGACTTCAGTGACACTTCCCACAGGGTCCAGCTGGGTGCTTGCCCAGACTTCTGAGGACCCCCTTCTGGAGGGTTAGGATTTAAAGCTTTCCTCTTCGGGATTGCTAAACACACGGGTGGCTTTTCCTAGGCTTAAGGAATTGGATTGGCATGAGGGGGAAATACGAGCTCTGCTCTGGGGTCAAACAGCATTTCAGCAGAGCTATTTAACTGCTGCTGTGGTGATGGCCTGGGCTTCCCATTGCCAGGAGCACAGGGCTCTGGCCAGACCTGATCAGATCCTGACTGAGGTGACAGGCTTCTGGCACAAGAAAAGGGCATTTTCATGGCAGACACCATTGGGCCAGTGTCAGGGAGTTGCTTGGTTTTTGGATCCAGGGCAGTGGGGTCCAGACTTTGCCCTTGTCCCAGGGCTCTTCATTACCTGGCCTCCGTGCATCACCTTGCTGTCAGTTGCTGACTCTGCCCCAGCTCTGTTTAAGGTTGTTCCAGAGGGGTGGTTTGGGCCTTGGGAGGGAGAGGAGAGCAGAGCTGCAGACCTGGTCAGTGTGGGTGGGTCCAAGCACCCACCTCACCTACTCCCTGGAATGTCCACATTCAAAACAGCAGCTCTGCCGTTCGTGTGTGACAAAAGACACACCCACCTGTAATCTCAGCACTTTGGGAGGCTTGAGGCCAGGAGTCCCAGACCAGCCTGGGCAGCATAGTGAGACTGCATCTCTTAGGAAAAAAAGACACAGTGAGGACAAGACATATACATGGGGCTGTCCGGAAAATATCTGGCTGTTAATTTTTCACATTACATACTATAACCCTAGTATGTAGGTACCCAGGACAGGGCCATCTGCTGGCCTGGCCCAGAAGGCTAAGGGCTAGTAGGGGGTGGTGGCCTGCCCGTGATCACCCCACTGGCCCAGAGTGCTCAGTTCCTTGGAGTAAGGTCGTGTCCTCACAGCAAGAGGTGCACCAAAGGCCCAGAAAGACTGACCCCAGGACCCTGCCCTCCCCTCCAGGCCAGCGGAAGCCTGCCACCTCCTACGTGCGGACCACCATCAACAAGAACGCCCGGGCCACCCTCAGCAGCATCCGGCACATGATCCGCAAGAACAAGTACCGCCCGGATCTGCGCATGGCAAGTGGTCTTGGGGCTCCTGGTCCAGGGCTGCAGTTGAGCCATGGAGGTGGGGGGGGCTATGGCTGGGGGGCCACAGCCCAGGACAGCTGCCCCTATGTGGGCCCGGGAGGCTGGCAGGTGGGGGCGGCTCGTGGAGTGGGTGCACTGAACCGGCGCTGCCTTCCCCCCAGGCTGCCATCCGCAGGGCCAGTGCCATCCTGCGCAGCCAGAAGCCTGTTACGGTGAAGAGGAAGCGCACGCGCCACGCCAAGAGCTCCTGAGCCCCTTCCCCCACCCAGCAATAAAGAGTCAGCTGACTTACTCTCAACCACCACGACTCAGTGTCCTTTTGCGACTCAGTGTCCTTTTGCGGGGTGGCCTAAGGAATCCCAACCAGACCCTCAGGGTGGGGGCCTCCATTCAGAGAAGGAGAGGTGTTTGCAGCCCAGCAGGGCACAGGCTGAGGGGCTGTGGGCCCCTGGTGCTACGGCAGGGTTTGTGGGCCCTGGGGGAGCAGGGAGCGAAGTGAAGACCATCTTAACGCCCTGGGAGCGGACAGGGCCATCAGGGAGGCAGCTGATGCAGCTCCAGCTTCAAGGTGGGCAGCCGAGGCCCAGAGGATAAATTGACTCCCACCTCCAGTGGCCACTCAGGAGGGCAGTGGCAGCCCCGGACTTAACAGCAGGTAGGCATCATGCAACAGCCTGAAAGCCTCCACTCATCTTCTCAAGGCTGGCTCTTGTCATTCAGGTCTCAGCTCAGTGTCTCCCCAAAGAGGTCTTCCTGGACACCCTTGTCCAGAGTAGCCTCTCCCTGGTGTTCTGCTTTAGTTACTGCAGCACTGGTCTCCAGCTGACGAGCTGGGCAGTTTATGTTAGGTTTGCCCTGTGATGGTGAGCAAGGACTGTCTAGCGCCCCTGCATGCAGTAGGTGCTCAACAGATGTTGAGTATTGGCCAGGTGCAGTGGCTCACACCTGTAATCCTAGCACTCTGGGAGGCTGAGGCAGGAGGATCGCTTGAGCCAAGAGTTTGAGGTTGCTGTGAGCCAGGCTGACGCCACGGCTCTCTAGCCCGGGCAACAGAGTGAGACTCTTTCATAGATAAATAAATACAAATAATAAATATTGAGTATCGAATATAGAAGGTCTGAGGCCCACCCGGTCCTGCCAGTTTGCTTGTCTGCCACTTTCTGACACAGTCTCTTCCTCCACCGCCTCCTTCCCGCCCCCAGGTCCCCTGGTCTCCTGCCAGGTTCCTCCTCCGAAGCACAGCCTGCTCAGTCAGCGGCCACTGTCCCTGCCGCGGAGGAGGCCATGCCTGGCATCTGGGGTGGAACCAGGAAAGAGCTGGAGGGAGGAAGGTTACAGCCCTGGGGAGCCTGAGTCCCCAGTGTGCTAAGCTACCACGGGCACACTGTGTCCTCCAAGCCTCCCATCTCCCTGCTGGGAAAGGGCAGAGCCTCGGGGAGATACAGTTTGCATGGGGCCATCTATTCACTTTCTTTGCCCAAGTGATGTGAGTGTTAGTTTGGAAACTGGAAAATAGAAATATACGGAAAAAACATGAGATTAAAAAACAACAGGCCAGGTGTGGTGGTGTGTGCCTTTAGTCCCAGCTACTCAGGAGGGTGACGTGGGAGGATTGCTTGAACCCAGGAGTTCAAGGTTACAGTGAGCTGTGATTGTACCACGGCACTCTGGCCTGGGTGACAGAGTGAGACTCAGTCTCTAAAAAAAAACAGTAAGGCCGGGTGCGGTGGCTGACTCCTGTAAACCCAGCACTTTGGGAGACTGAGGCGGGAGGATCCCTTGAGCCCCAGAGGACGAGGCTGCACTGAGCTATGATGATGCCACTACGCTCTCGCCCAGGCAACAGACCTGTCTCAAAAATTATAATAATAATAATAAAACCAACACCAACAACAAATACCCAGGCACACCACAGTAAAAATGCTGAAAGCTAAAGACAAAAGAAAATTTGGAAAACAGCAAAAGCGACTTGTCACATACAGAGGAACCACAGTAAGATGAACAGCTGACTTCCCATCAGAAACAGTGGAGGCCAGAGGCAGTGAGGATACGGTGCTGTCAGGAACCTCCCCCCACGTCATCCCAGCACCCAAGGGTGATGCCCAGGGTTACTGGTTCCCAGCAGCCAAGGGAGTCAAGCTGCCTCAGTTCCAATCCCAGCTCTGCCAATTGTGCCTAGCTGTGGGGACTTGGGCAGCTCACATAGTTGCTCTGTGCCTCAGTTTCCCCATATGTAATATGGGCCATTATGGGTGCCTGCCTCAGAACTCCATGAGGCAAGGATCTCAGTTTTGTTTGCTGCTGTGTCTCCAGCACTATGTCCAATAAAATCCAATAAATGCTTGTACAGTAAGTAAGTACCCTGGAGGCTGCCAAGCCCTAGGCCTCCCAGAGCACTGGGGACTCCAGGCTCCCTACGGCAGTGGACTCAGGGCTCTGTGCAGGGGAGGAGCTGGCATGGATTCTATTGGGGCTCCATCGCTCCTTGGTTGGGCGACCTTGGGCAAATTCCTCAACCCCTCTGTGCCGCACCTCATTTGCAACATGCATGTCAACAGTCAACAGACCCTACTTCCCAGAGTTGCTGAAAAGGTTAAATGTGCAAAAAGCTCAGGACAAAGCCTGCCTGGCCATGCCCACCAATCTTTGTTGCAGTAATGAATTAATGAATATTTATTATTATAAATGTTTTGACAGATAGACTCAAATGATCACAAATGTCTTCCCATGTCCATGACTATTTGCACACAAAGCAATGCTCGTGTTCCAAATCCACACGCACTAACGCCCGTGGGGTCCCAGGTGTGTGCCGTGGTCCGGGTGGCTGCGAGCGCCCCCAGCATCCCGCGTGTTTTTGTGACTGTCATCCCATTCTCCGCGGCATTCCCGCCCCAGCTGATTCTGCTCCGTCTAGGAATTGTATTGATTCCCCTTGGTTTCTCTTGTAGCCAGTTGCTGGAATAAAATCGCCTGCGTCAGAGTCCTTCATTATGAAATGTGCGCGCGCCTTTGGAAAACTGCGACTGGAAGGAGAGCAACCAGGGGAAGAAGAAAACCTCAGAGCCCCAGCCCGAGACAGCCTCGTGTTCCTCCTCCTGGGGAACTCTTCACGCAAGTCCACGCACTTCGCACCTTTTCAGTTTTAATGCAGATTGGAGCGAGCCAGACGCAGACTTGCGCCCGGCTCTTCCTCACGCGCCGGGCCGCTTTCTCCACCAGCACACGGGCTGTCAGCCGCCGCGCTCATTCCCACCCCCACTTACTTAAACACAGCCCTGGATGGCCAGCTGCCCTGCTCTGGGCCCCTCTCCCTGTTGAACACGTGGCCTTTCCCCAGACCCTCCCTTGCCTCTGCCCGACTCTGCCTGGAGCGCCCCACTCTGGTCCTGCCCCGCCAGCCTCCCGCTGCCCTGCAGGCCGCGCTCGTTCTCCCGGTGCCAACGGCCTCGCCAGCTCCCCTCTTGGCCCTTCCATTCTCCACACAGCAGCGGGTCGATCTTTACAAATTATAAATCAGACCTGTCATCCCCCTTGGCCAACGCCTCTCCATTTCACAAGGAGCGAAAGCCCAAACCTTCACTCGGCTGGCAAGGCCCTGGCGGCCACGCTGCCCACTCTCCCTGCGCTCGTCAGGCTTCGGCCTCCTTGCTGGGCCTGGAAGCGCCCAGCTGGCCCCAGGCTCCTCCCCACATTCAGGTCCCAGTGTCACCTCCTCAGGGGCCAAGGCAAAGGCAAAGTGGCCCCAATTCTCCACCCCCTCCCTGTATCCAAACTTGTTGCAACGTGGCTTTGCAGATCCCCAGGCAAGAGGTGGAGTCCATTTCCTGACCCCTCGACAGGCGGGCTGGCCAGTGACCCACTTCAGCCGACAGAATGTGGCGGGAGTGACCTTGTGCCGGTTTTGAGCCCAGGCCTCAAGGGCCGTTCTGGTGCTGTTTGGACCCTGCCTCTGCCCTGTGAACAGCAAGCGGGGGCACCCTGCAGAGGGACTCATGCGGGGAGCCGGGGGACCCCAGCCCAGGAGACCGTCCACTCGAGACAGATAACAAACACTTACTGTTTTAAACCAAGACATTTTTCTTCAATTTTTTCATCAAGATACAATTCACATAACATAAAATCCACTCTTTTATAGTGCACAATTTCATGATTTTTGTAGTCTTCACAAAGTTGTACAACCACAACCACTGTCTGATTCCGAACATTTTCATCGTCCCGAATGGAAACCTCGTCCCCACGAAAAAGTCACTTCCACCTGTTGTCCCTCAGGCCCCTGGCAGCCACCAGTGGACTTTCTGTCTCTGTGGATTTGCCTTCCTGGACAGTTTATGTGAACAGAATCACGCCCTACATAGCCTTTGTGTCTAGCCTCTCTGAATGTCAGGGTTCCAGGACTCTTCCGTGTTGCAGCCCGTCCCAGGCCTTCATTCCCTGCGTGGCTCAGTGCTGTGCCGCTCTCCGCCGCTAGGTTTTGAGGTGGTTTGAGAGCAGGGAAGCTAGGGGAGACGCGGGGTCACCCGTCGCTCAGCGCACTCTGAGCCCATCATCTTGGTAGGTTTGTGGTTTACTGGTTTAGTGTCTGTCTCCCCGATTTACGTGTAAACACACAAAAGCAGCTGCCTACATTTTCTTCTGCTCTGCACCCAGTACCTACCACGGTTCCTGGCACGTAGTAGGTGCTCAGGAAATATTTATTCAGCAAACGCATGAACGAATAGATCCATTTCGCCCTTGCTCCTACTGGTGGATGATTCCAGTTTTTGCTGCCGCACACAATCTCTGCACGCCTGTGTGAACGTATCCATTAGATAAAGTCCTAGAGGTGGAAGTGCTTGGTCAAAGGAAACGTGCAGTTTCCATTTTGCCGACGGTGACCGTGTTCCGGAGACACTGCATCGACTCGCACTCCCACAAACAGCACGTCCAATACCTGTCTCCCCATATTCTTAACGGCGCTGTGCATTTTTAAACTTTTGCCAAGTTGATGAGTGAAAAAATCCTGTTTCACTTTCACTTCAGTTGGCATTTCTTTACAAGAGGGGGTGCCCCAAACCTCACCCAAATAGTTATTTTAATTAATTAATATATTTATTTTTGAGACGGGGTCTCACTCTACCACCCAGGCTCTAGTGCAGTGGTACAGTCGTAGCTCACTGTAGCTTTGAACTCCTGGGCTCAAGCAATCCTCCTGCCTCAGCCTCTTGAAAGCGGGGCACACCCCCCCTGACAAACCCGAATAGTATGTTATTTATTTATTTATTTTGAGAGCTCCTGTAGTCCTGGCTACTCGGGAGGCTGAGGCAGGAGGATCCCTTGAGCCCAGGAGTTTGAGGTTGCTGTGAGCTAGGCCGATGCCACGGCGCTCTAGTCCGGGCACCAGAGTGAGGCTCTGTCTCAAAAAAAAAAAAAAAAAAAAATTGAGAAGAGTTATTTGCAACTCATTTCATAATGTGCTAGTTTTCTTGATACATAGTTTCCACAAATGTATGAAAGATTTACAAGCCAGCAGAAAGATGGCCAAAGGCCATGACCAGACCACTCACAGGAAAGTAAATACAAATGACTTCTACACGTATGGAAAAAATCTCCATCTCACTAATGCTAAGGGAAATGCCAATTAACATTGAGCTTTCAAAGCATGCAGTATATGAAGCGGGAAAAATGAGTAACTTTACAGTGGAGAAACCTGACAAATCCTACCTCAGCCAGGTGATCCAAGTCCACAGCAACACTGATAGGTCATGTCGATAGGATGTGCCTTTATTTTTCTAACAGGTTTTTTTTTGAGACAGAGTCTCACTGTCTTGCCTGGGGCGAGTGCCGTGGCGTCAGCCTAGCTCACAGCAACCTCAAACTCCTGGGCTCAAGCGATCCTACTGCCTCAACCTCCCGAGTAGCTGGGACTACAGGCATGCACCACCATGCCCGGCTAATTTTTTCTATATATATTTTTTAGCTGTCCAATTAATTTCTTTCTATTTTTGGTAGAGACGGGGTCTCGCTCTTGCTCAGGCTGGTCTCGAACTCCTGAGCTCAGGACGATCTGCCCGCCTCGGCCTCCCAGAGTGCTAGGATTACAGGCGTGAGCCACCGCGCCCGGCCCTGGATGTGCCTTTAATAGGATGTGATGAATACAGCACTTTACCTCTGTGGTCCTTCTCACTAAAACCCACCCCCCCAGGCTAACCATGAGAAAAACATCAGACCGACCCCAACAGCGGCCCACAAAATACATGGCGAGTACTCCTCAAAATTGTCAAGGTGGTCAACTCCAAGGAAAGTGTGAGAAACCAGTGCAGCCAAGAAGAGCCTAAGACATGGCAACTGTATGTACAGCACTATTACGTTTCGTAACGTAACCAGGGTATTATGAATGGAATGTGGTGTTATATTTCTAAAAGATGTTACGTCCAAAAAAGGGAATTGGAATAAAGTATGGACTTTAGTTAATAATAATGTATCGATATTGGCTCCTTGCGACAAATACACCATACTAATGTGAGATGTTAACCCTAGGGAAACTGTACTGGGAGCCCCCAAAACCACTTCCAGAACCGATGATTTGCTAGAAGGACCCACAGGACTTGGAAGAAGTGATACACTCACAGTTATGGTTTATTACAGCAAAAGGACACAGATGAAAGTCTGCAGAGAAAGGTGCGTGGGCCAAGTCCAGGAGAGTCCAGACACAAGCTTGCACTTAATTCTCCTGCAACAATGTGCGACAACACAGCAACACATACGACACGTCACCAACCAGGGACGCTCACCTGAGCCTTGCTGTCCAGGGTTTTTATTGGAGGCATAGAGCACCCATGTAAGGCGGTCGTGCAGAACCCAGGGCAAATTGATAGTGTGGCCCCAGGTGCAGGCAAACAATGACACCATTATCAGGCAGTGGGTCGGAGGTCATCTCCAGGAGCCAGTCAAGGGCTAGACTCCCTAAAAACAAGCCTTTTTTTGGAATGTGTGTGTGTGGGGACGGTTTGAGCAACCCAGGTCCACCCTCCAGCCCTTGACTCAGGCTCTCTTACAGCAAAATGATTGTATGCGTCTTAGCTTCTACATTTGGTATAGTATTTATATAAGAGATTCGGCCATAGGCAACACTGTATTATCGTCACATTTTTTTCTGTAAATCTAAAATCGTTCTAAAAAAAAAACAGTCTGTTAAAAATATACTAAGATATTTTTAACTCTCAGATTGAGAAAAATCCAAACGTGATAAAAATCAAAATGCCAGTGACAATGAGGAACAGGCACACTCACATGCTGCCGAGTGTAAACTGGTACAAACCCTATGGGGGGCAATTTGACAACGTGTACGAGATTACAAATGAATGTGCCCTTTGGCACAGTAATTTCTCTTATAAGATTCATTCTACAGATATGTTCCTTTTGTGCCAAATGACCCATGTGCAAAGGTTATTCATTTCAGCATTGTTTGTAATAAATGACTGACTGGCCGACCAGCACAGGGGTTTGTGATATAAATTTCTCATACATCTGTTCAATGAAATACTATGCAGCCACAAAAATGAGTAAGCAAGTGCTGATATGGAGACTTCCAAACCTCGCTGTTTAAGTCAAAAAAGCAAGGCGCAACACGTTGTGTTCAGGATACTTCCAGCTGTGTAAAGCAAGGGGAGGAGTTTAAAATAACATATTTAAACTTGCTTGTATTTGCATAGAATTTCTCCAGAAAAACACACAAGAACCTGGTAACATCAGTTGTCCTTGATTAAGGGAACTGGGTGTCCCAGAGATGGGAATGACAAGGAACCATTTTATTGTAGAAACTTTTATCTTTATTTAAAATTTTCTTTTCTTAGAGACGGGGTCTCTTCTTTTGCCCACACTGGAGTGTAGTGGCACAATCAGGGCTCACTGCAGCCTCGAACTCCTGGGCTCAAGCCATCCTTGCGCCTCAGCCTCCCAAGTAGCTGGGACTACAGACATGGGCCACCATGCCTAGCTTTGTTCAAGTGTTTTGCAGATCTTTCTTCTGTGTTGCCTTTTATTGATTTATAGCTCTTTGTAGATGCTGGATTAGTCCTGCCGCACAGGGCAAGGTATGAGGAACGCACCACCCTTTCAGCACTTCCGTGTGTTCACCGACCCAGAAGCATTTCCAACCCCATCATTTAGGGTTTATATGGAGGTTTCACGATGAACGCATGATTAAATCATCACCCAACAGTGACTGGACTAAACCTCCAGCTCCTCTCCTCCCAGAGCTTGGTGGGGGAGGATGGGGCCAAAATTCCCAACACTCTAATCATGCCTTCGAGCTATCTAAGGGCCCACCAAGGGTGAATTCATTAGAGCAAAGAATGCTCCTACTACCCAGAAAATCCCAAGGATTTAGGAACTCTGTTGGGGACCAAGACCAAATATGTATTTTTATTATATCACAGCAGCTCCTTGCCCTTGTTAATTATTCGAGTGGGCTCCCCAAGGCCTAGGATGAAGGTGCCTTCCTTCAGAAAGGACTGTTTGCTTCTCTCATGCAGAAGCTTTAGGACAAACACAGGGCTTGAGAGATCTCGCCCACCATAATGTGGATCTGGTCTGAAAATCAGATGGATTTTCTTCCCTTCTGTCCTGCTCACTCTCCCTGCCTGTAGCCTTGAAGGCAGAGGGGAGTGGGGAGTGGGTATAGATTTACTTCTGGTTCGCCTGCCTCTACCCTGGGGGCTGCCATTGGTTGCAGGGGTGGGGTGGGATTCCAGCTCAACATAGGGTCAGTCGCTCCTTGAGGCTGAGCCCAAGGTGTTTGTTTTTTTTTTTTAAAGAGACAGGGTCTGGCTCTGACCCCCAGGCTGGAGTGCAGTGGTGTGATCATAGCTCACTGCAACCTCAAACTCCTGGAACCCTAAGTTTTGACCTCACTCGCTTCACTGTCACAGGCAAATTCCCTCAGGACAAAAGTTTTCCAGTTAATTATGGGTCAAAATGTTTAGATTTTAGCCTGGACATTCTTTACTATACTGTAAACAATGTGATGCTTTTAAGATGTCAATTTAGCACTTTTTTTTAAATGAGACATTAGTCTAAATAACCTAAGCCCATCAGTAGAATGTTAAATTTCCCCACACAACCCGAGGCACACCCAGGATAATCCTTCCCCATCCAGGGCAGAACCCGAGAGGATGATGGGACCATACCTGAGACTAGATCATCATCACCTGACTTGGAATTAAGAGTACCTGGATGCGCCTGGACAACTCGGTTGAGCACATCAAAGGGAAAGGGCCCCTAGGTCAGACCTGCCAGGGCACATGGAGGGGCAGCTTCTAGGAGCTGAAGGAGCCCCCGGTGCCATAAGAACTGAAATCACCCACAATGACACGAGCTTGGAAGAGGACCTGACAAAGGAACAAGGCCAGTGGATACCTCGATTTCAGCCTGCAAAAGCTCAGGCATGCCCAGACTTCCAACAGAAACTCTCAAAAGGGCTTGTGATCTGCTGATGCAGAAACGTATGTGGCAAAATGCTTTTGTTGCCCACAAGGAAAAAAACCAATCAAGGGTAGAGCAGGGATCAGATGATGCAGGGGACCGAGGTTTGCCCCAGCCCAGAACCAGATGGACAAGGCTAGCCAGACGCAGTAAGCCAAGGCAGCACAACCTGGTCATCAGGACAGGGATGGACACCGCCACTCCAACTTGCCATTTCAGACGGAGAGGTGCAGCGCAGGACCCCAAGCTCTAAGCCCCCCACTCCGTTTTACATTGGAACTGTGACTCTGGGGAGGCGCTGTGACTTCCACATTCCCACGCAATGGAGAGGTGGTCCCGAACCCCAACGGGAGACCTGGCAAGCTAGATGGACCCAGGGCTGCAGCGCATGAGCCATCACGTGGACTCAGGGACAGAGAAGGGACACCAACTGCCCTGAAACATGTGGCAGACACAATGGTCCTGGGGCATGTGCGAGGAACAGAAACTGCTTTTCCAACTTTATTTAGAAAAACAAATCCAGATCCCAGTGCCCCCTGTGCCCTCCCCCACCCCAGCCATAATTTAAATAACTTAGAGACAGGGTTGGAAGGAGGGGACAGGAGAGGATGGCGGGGTCAGGGTGGGAGGAAGGAGAGCCCCACTACAGCCGCCGCAGTGCCCGCTTCTTGTCCGTCTTTTTCTTGGCCGCCAGCTTCTTATCACGCTCACCAGCATGTTTCTTGGCCATGGGACCCTCGGCCCCTCCCAGCCCCCCGGGGGCCCCAGGGTCAGCGGAGGAGGCTGTAGCACCACCAGCCAGGGCCCTGCCACCACTGGGCCCGCCTGCGCCCCCGTGGATCTCCGTGAGCAGGCGGGCCCGGGCCGCGTACTCCTCGTAGTTCTCCAGGAGCAGGCGGCCTGCCTCCTCGTTGAGCGCAGACTCGGGGTTGGGGTGGATCAGCAGGCACTTGATGGTCTGTGGGGAGAGGCCCAGGGTCAGGGGGGACTGGGTAACCTGCAGGGCTCCTCGGCCGCTCGCCCAGCATCCTTCTCATCTTTGCTCTGTTCCCCACAAGCGGCTTCCTTCCCATTGCCTTCCTCACAGTAAACATCCCAAAAAGGACACGATGCCACAGGCCCAATGATTTACTGTCTCTGGTTCTCTGAGGCCCGTTGGGTGACAGAGGAAAAGCCAGGCCTCTCTCGAGGAGCCCACTGCTTGCCTGAGCCCCAGGTGTGGGTCCTATCCTGGTTCTGAACTGGTCTCTGTGCAGCTCAGCGTGACCTCAGAAGCCCCCTGAAGGCCTGGATGGAGAGGGAGGGCACGCGCCGCAGGCAGTAACACCTGGGCCTGCCGGATTCTAAGGCTCCCTGTCTTCCCGCAACATCATGGTTAAGATGAAGCCTAAATCCTGACCTGCAACCGGCTTTAACAGGAATCCCAGGTTCAGAGCTAGGAGACTCTGGCTGGGCTGGAATGGCACCAGGATGTAAATAAAAGGGGGTTCCCTTTTAGACGGAAAGTGGGCCAGGGGGCAGATGTCACTTTAGAGGGTCCACCCAGGGCTGCTGGAGGCCTGAGGGTTATCTCAAGGGCGGTCCAGGATTGGGACAGTCCTCTCAATGGCCCTTCACCAGCCCATCCTAAGGAGTAAAGTGAAGCAGAGGTGTGACCGGTAGCCAGGCCTCCAGCAGCCCTGGGTGGACCCTCTAAAGTGACATCTGCCCCCTGGCCCACTTTCCGTCTAAAAGGGAACCCAGAACACCTCCAGAAACACAGAAAGACGCCTGGCTTTGAGCAGGTGACAGTTATAGGTGCTCCCTGGGGCTGCTGCGACACATGCATGAAGAGCACCAGGCTCAGCAGTCATCGCTGACGACCAGGAACACAAGACCCCACCCTAATTCTTATCACTGCGCCCCAAAGTAGAGGCCCAGCGCAGACCCACTACGCAGTAGGCCTGGAGCTCAACGCCAATGTCCCTAGCAGCTGCCACTGCCACCCCAGGGAGAGGAAGGTGGTGCAGGTGGAAAGGTGTGGGGTGTGTTTACCTTGGAGCCCAATCTTCTCCCCATGCCCTGCAGGAAACCCCAAAGCCCCATCCTCTCTACCACGTGCCCCAGAGGATCATTAGTAATTTAGTAAAAAAACAATACCATCACCACCACCCCACCACAAGAAAAACCCACTTGTTTTTTTTTTTTGGCCAGGTGCAATGGCTCACACCTGTAATTCTAGCACTTTGGGAGGCTGAGGTGGGAGGATCGCTTGAGGCCAGGAGTTTGAGACCAGCCTGGGCAACAAGCAAGATACTGTCTCTAAAAAAAAAACCAAAAACCTAGTAGGGTGTGGTGGCCTGGGCCAGTAAGTTCCAGCTACTCAGGAGGCTGAGGCAGGAGGATTACTTGAGCCCAGGAGTTTCAGGCTGCAGTGAGCTGTGATCATGCCACATTAGCCCAGGCAACAGAGCAACACTTGTCTCAAAAAAAAAAAAAAAAAAAAAGGAAACAAAAAGACCCACCAAAAAACAAAGTTTTTGAGCTTGTGGGAGGGGCGAGGGGGGCAGCAGGTGACGGAAATGCTTTAAGAGGCCTGCGGAGACCTTGGAGCAAGGGCCCAGTCCCGGGCACCTCCACCTTGCCCAACACTGGGGCTGGATCCTTCCGTGCTGCAGCCTCCACTTGCCAGATGCCACTAGCAGCCCCCTCAGCTGTGACAACCAAAAATGTCTCCTGACAATGCAAAATGTCCCTGGGGAGACAAAACCACCCAGCTGAGAAACAGTGGTTTAAGAAAACATTCTAGAATTAAGACAGTGGCGACAGTTACACAAGCCTTACCACTATTAAAAGACCACTGAACTGTGTACTTTAGAACAGTGAATTTTAAGGAATGCAAATTATACCTTTAAAAAAAAACACTCTTACCAGACCCTTGACTTCTGTCAGAAAACTGGCCTGCTACACAAACCCATCACTTGTTGCGCGGCAAGGTACCCTTGGACACTGCACAGCAATCCTTGGTGCCCTGGGCTCAACACTGCCAATCCTTCCAGAATTTTCCAGAATAGCTACGAACCTGGATTTTTATGTGGAAATTTTCCACTACTTCAGAGTTGATTTAAAAAAACTAAATAAAGCACTTTGGCTCAGACACCACCGGGATATCCAGAGAGGGAGGGGGGCCCAGGCCCAGCCCGGAACTCACCAGTAGCACATGTCGGATGCCCAGCTCAGCTGTCCAATCCCTCTTGAGCACATTGACGCAGATCTCGCCGTTGGCACCCACATTTGGGTGGAAGATCTTGGTCAGGAAGTAGCCCTTGGGTGGGGAGGCAGGGAAGTCCTTCCCCAGCAGGAGTTTCATGCGGAACAGACCTCCAGCATATGGGGTCCCCTCTGGAGTGGAAGGGGGAAACAGGTCAGGGTACTTGGGACTCCCAGGCGCCACACAGCACCGCAAAAGCCCAGGCCCCATGATCTGGCTATGAGGCAGGTGCCCTGCAGGCTCCTCCACCAGGCTGGAGGGGGGTCTTGACAGTGAAAAAGGGCTGGGTTCCCAGGGCTCATCACACGGATATGCCCCGCCTTGCAGGACCCCCTGAGTCACCACCAAGCCGTACTCTCCACCCCATGAATGTTCCTTCTCCCTCACGTGACTGCCCCAGTCATGTGCCCCTCCCAGGAGTGCCCACTTGTTTTCCTGGAAGACATCTACTGAAAAGCCTTTCGGGCAAATGATCTGACACTTGCTCAACTCCTCGGCCTTCCCCGATCAGCGAATGTTTCTCTCGACCACTTGCTTGGGTCCAAACAGGTCCCCACACCCCGACCATCAGCAACCTGGGCACCTGCCCTCCAGGTCTTGCTTCCTGACTGGCCTAAAGTTTCTTCCCAGGCCCTCCCTCCTCACTACAGTCAAGAGCAGCAGCTCTGGAGGGACCCGCCACACGCTTGCTTTAAACCCTCACCAGCTTCCTTGCCAAACTCCTCACAGGGACCTAGAAGCCCTCTAATATCTGCCTCTGATTGCTCCACAATCAATTTTCCCCTTTCTGTTCCTACAAAGCACCCAGCCTCGCCTGCCTTGGGGCCTTTCTATCTTCCTGATCCCCTGCCCCCAGCCACCCCATGCAGCAAGGCCTGAATTGCCTCAAATGTCACCGCCTCAGGAAGGTCTAACCTGACCACCCCTCCACCATCACAACGGATTAGACCCTTCACGTGCTCTTCTAACATCTTGGCTTACGTTGTAGAAATTTAGGTTATAACAGAAATGTAGTTTGCATGAAACAATATTCTAAATCGCTGTGCACATGTCAGATTAAACAATCACATGCAATCATTTGATTATTACCTCTCTCCCCCACAATGATGTGTCTCCGGCCTGTTCCCTGCTATGTCCCCAGAGTCCCCGACACTGACAACAAAATGGAGTTTGAGATTATCTGGCCCAGCCTCCAGGCCTTTGCTGATGCTATTCCCACCACCTGGAACTCTCTTCCCACTCCTACGTAATTTCTACCTGTTTTCAGGTCCAGAGAAGCCACATCTGACAGCCTCACCCCAAACCTAGGAAAGGTCCTCAAAATATGCTCTCTCAGTGACCAAGTACACCTCAACACTTACAGCAAAAGGATACATAGCTATTTGTCATTTGTGGTGTTCTGCCCTGCTGACCATGAACATCACAAGACAGCCATGCCTGTCCTATCCACCACTGTGTCCCCAGCACCTGACACAAGGCCAGCCTGTAATGGGTACTTCCGGGCCATCTGTTCTAGATCAGGATGAGGGAGGAATCTACAAAACAGCCCCTCCCTCTTGCATTCCAAACTCACCAGGGCCCTCAATGGTGACCTGCAGGTCGGTGAGGTCCTCCTCGTTGGGAAAGACCTTGATGCCATCAGGTGGGTCTGCGGTCAGCGTTGTCACCTCTTTGTACACCAGACGGATGATGTGGGGGGGCAGGTTCTCCACGTTGGAATTCTGGAAACAGATGGGAGAGGAAGGTGAGCAGCTGGCAATCTGGCCTCCTGCAGGGTTTAATGATGCGGTGGCCGCCCTGGGCTTGACCCTGTGGTCCCAGGCTCTCAATCACCCCTGGGCTCCCAAGACTTCCATTCAGGATACTTCAGGCTGCTTTAGATTAGAGGAGCTGACCTCCCAACAGAAATGGGGGCCAATTTCCGTGGGGGTTTGGGGATAACTCCACCTACCCCAGAACTCCCCAAAGCCCGATCACAGGCCCACATTAGCCGACACTGGTTACAGGTAGGCCCTAGACCTGACCTATTCTGTCCCCATTCCCCACCTAATTTTGGTTAAACCATCCTTAAAACTCAGGCTCAGGCCTGGATATGGCGGCGGGGCATCCGTACTCCCGGGAACACCCACAGACGGCCTGCAAAACGCCCGGGGCCCTCCTGGAGGCTCCGCCGGGCCTTCCTGGTCTGGCAGACTGTGGGCGGCCGAGGCTCCCGCCTCGCCTGCAGGAAGGCCGTTGGGCCCATTCTGGCCAGGACCCCCAGGCTGGCCCTCAAATTCCTGAAAGCCGCCAGCGAGAGGCTCTTGAGACCCTCCCTTCAGGGAAGCCCCCGACCGCCCCTCTCAAGCCCCGCCGCCCGCTCTCACCATTACTGAGGGCGGCCGGGGGCGGGTCCCCCCGGCCCACTTCCTGCTCTCTTCGGGCCGCTGGCCGGGGCAGGGGGCCCCACTGCTGCAGCTGCGGCCCTGGCGAGGCCCCGGCGGCCCCGCTCCTCTCCCCGCTGCCTCCGAAGCCCACAGCACCCACAACTGCGCCCACCCCGCTGCCCAACCGCACTGAGCCTGCCGCGCGCGCACCACGGCCCCTTTATATCCGCCCGCAAGCCACGCCCCCTCGCTGCCCCAGCGCCGGGCCACGACCCGTGACGTCAGCGCGCACGTTCCTTGGCGTTCGACGCGCTCGTCCCCTTCTCCGCAAACTGCGGTCAGAAGCGAGCGGTCAGGGAACGTCCTGCGCGGCGGGCTGGCCAGTAGGGGCGCGTTGGGGTTGGGGAGGGGACCCCGGAGAATGGAGGGGTTGAGAAGGGGGAGTAGAGAGGAAGGGGACGCGGGAGGCGAAGCGGCCGCTGATTGGGCCGTTTGAATGAGACGGCGCTACGGCTCGGAGTACGCGCACAGGCGCGCGCACGCCCTGGCGTCGAGGAAGTCGCGCACGCGACTAACGGTCGGCCTGGGGGGGCCAGGGCGGGGCGAGGGGAGGCGGGACTCGGGGGTTTTAAACGCGTGATGGAAGGGGCTCGGGCCAATAGGGACACGCGCTCGTAATGGGTCACGAGACTCGCAGGGGCTAATCACTAACAGAGAAGGTTGTGCGGAGAGGCGGGCAAGAATGGAGAGCGGCCAATGGGGATCCAGTTTAGCGCGGACCTACTCTCTACCGGCCAAAGAAATTCGTTCATTTTCTGTATGTGTAAATGAAGTGTGCCTTCCCGCCTGCGCCCCTTCGTCTCCGCGGCGGCGGTGGGGGTGGGCGCTGGAAATCCGTCTGCATTTTTCTACGAGGCGCCATTTTGTGCTGGAAATGACCTGTGACCCATGGTCTTTATTGAGGAAGCTCAAAGACCAGTGAGAATGACCTTGGACGGCCTGGCCCTGAACTGTATGACCCTTGACCCCTGCTTGGACTCATCGAAAACTCCCGGCCTCAGTTTCCTTATGTGGCAGATGGGCACCGGGGTCCCTTGCGATGACAGGGAGAAAAGTCAGGAGAGTCCAAGGTGATCCAGCACGTAGTTCTGCCTGTGACTGACCATGGCCGCCAGCCACAGAGGACTCAGTTTCCCTGTTTGGGAAATAGACACACGGTTGCCTGGAGAGGGGACCTACTGACCTCTTAAAGTCCCTAGCTCCCAATACTGTTACATTTGCAATTAAATTTCAACATGAGTTTTGGAGGGGACATTCAAACCATAGCATTTTCCCGAAGAAGATGTACAAATGGCCAATAAGCACATGACAAGATGCCCAACATCATTAGCCATCAGGGTAATGCAAATCAAAACCACAATGAAAACCACTTCCCACCTACTAAGATGGCTATAATAAAAAAGACAATAACAAGTGCTGATGAAGAGGTGGAGAAATGGGAACCCTCATGCACTGCTGATGGGAATGTAGAATGGTAGCTACTTTGGAAAACAGTTTGCAATTCCTCAAAAGGTTATGATGTGACCCAGCGATACTATTCCTAAGTATCTGCCCAAGAGAAATAAAAACATATGTCCCACAAAAAGTCATACACAAATGTTCATAGCAACATTGTTCACAATAGCCAAAAGGTGGCAACAGCCCAGATGTTAATCAACTAATGAATGGATAAACTAACTATGCTATATCCACACAATGGAATATTATTCAGCCATAAAAGGAATGAAGCACTAATATATACACCACGATATGGATGAACCTTGAAAACATTATGCTAAGTGAAAAAAGCCAGACACAAAGGACTACATGTTATAGGATTTCGTTTATATGAAAAGTCCAAAATAGTCAAATCCATACAGACATAAAGTAGATTAGTCATTTCCAGAGGTTGGGAGTGGGGGATGGGAGATAGGGCGGTGATAGCTAACGGGTATAGATTTTCTTTTTGTTCTAAAATTGTGGTGATGGTTGCACCACTTTGTGGATATACTAAAAAAACATTGAATTGTGCACTTTATTTTAAGTTTTTATTTTTTATTTTTGGAGACAGAGTCTTGCTCTGTTGCCCAGCTGGTGTGCAGTGGCATCATCATAGCTCCTGCAACCTCAAACTTCTGGGCTCAGCGATCCTCCTGCCTCAGCCTCCCAGAGTACTAAGGCATGAGCCACTGGGCCCAGCCTTGAATTGTGCACTTTTCGTGGGTAAATTCTATGGTATTTGGATTACATCTCAATAAAGATGTTATGTTTTAAAAAAAATTTTATTTTTTAATTTTTTAAAATTCTGTTGAAGTTTAATATATTTTATTTACACTAAACATTTATAAGCTGTAAATAAGTATACTTAGCTTTAAGCTTATACATTTTAAACAAGAGAGTAAGGCACAGTACATTTTTTATTCTGCATGGTTAATGTGCAAAATATCCTCACTTCCCTTGAGAAAGAGTATCATATCTAAAAGGCACTTCGATGAACACTGAATGTTAAAACATTGCATGATACTATGTAAGTGGATTGAATAGTAGTGAACACAAGCACATATTCTCCAAATTTTCTATAGTCTAAGAATGTATCACAGCATTGATAATATGAAAAAAAAAATGTTCAGTTTATTTTTATTTTTATTTTTTTATTTTTTTGAGGCAGAGTCTCACTCTGTCGCCCAGGCTAGAGTGCCGTGGCATCAGCCTAACTCACAGCAACCTCAAACTCCTGGGCTCAAGCTATCCTCCTGCCTCAGCCTCCTGAGTAGCTGGGACTACAGGCATGCGCCACCATGCCCGGCTACTTTTTTCTATATATTTTTAGTCGTCCAGCTAATTTCTTTCTATTTTTAGTAGAGACGGGGGTCTCACTCTTGCTCAGGCTGGTGTCGAACTCCTGAGCTGAAATGATCCGCCTGCCTCGGCCTCCCAGAGTGCTAGGATTACAGGCGTGAGCCACTGTGCCTGGCCTAGATTCATTTTTAAATTTAAAATTCTTCTGGTTGTTCTCCACAGGGAGGCCTTAGAGGTGAAAAGGTACTCAGGTGACTACCAAAGGAAAGATGTCTGGAAAGTTCTTGATGTCTCCCCTCCAGCTGAGTGAACAGATTACTGCAGTTTAGGCCTGGTGAATTAAGGAGGTGGCATTCGGTAGTGAGACTTTTATTATCAAATAGTACAGACTGAGAAATTTTAGCTTCATCTTCTTGTGAGACGTTACTTTGTGATGGTATATTCTTTTCAGGGCTACTCATCAAAACATCGTGTGATGTCATTGAAGAATTTCGTTCCATTCCTTCTGCTACATCTGAAATTTCTTTTTTGTTAGTATTAATATCATCTGCTACTCCACCAGCAAGAAGAGGCAAACTCATTCTTTCACTGGATAAACAATCCATCTTAAAGGTTATCTGAGTTTCATCATGGTTCACTTCAGTTAAATCTTGTAATCCAGAGCCCTGAGCCTCTTCTACTATGCTGTTCCTGCTTTCAGGAATACTTGGAAACAAAGTCTTCCCATCATCCTGTTCATGTTGGGATTCTGAGGATCAGGGTTCTCCGGTGATGATGTTTGTCTTAGGAGGAGCACCGTATCCCTGTTCTGGGACACAGCTTTGTTGACAGACTTAGGTGTTCTAAGTCATTGAGAAAGATGTTCAGAATGGATAGATAGTTCCGAGAATGATTTAACAGGACTTTCAACTCTGGAAAGTCCAGCATTTAAAAAGAATTTTAAAAAATTACTGTGATGGGAGGAATTGAAAGAAGGCCAGAGGGGTGGGGCGAAAAAGAGAGATCTGAGGGAAGGATGTTCCCAGCAGGTGGCCAGGCACAGCCTCGCAAGGCAAGACCACGGTGAAGAGCCTGGGAGAGCCCTGCACAGCCACTGAGGAGTTTTGCTCCGGAGGTGTGCCTGGATTTGGCGCTCGTATTGACACTCTAGCTGAGAGCTGCTGGGTACAGACTGGATCGGAGGAGCCCAGTGTGTTGACTGTGGCTCGGGCCAGGGCCTTGGCCATCGGGGGAAGAGGGTGGAGGGAAGGGGCAGACGTGGGAACTTCTCAGCGGGTGGCCTGGTGGCGGGCAGCCTTCCCAGTCCTTTGGGAGACAGGAACTGTCAGAGGATGGGGTGGGGAAGGGGTGCCCTTTCTTTGCTGATACTGGTGACCCATAAATTTGCTTTTGTTCAGTGAACCCTAAATTGTCCCTTTGGCTTCCGAAACTAATCTTCACTCTGCCCATCTGTGTTATTATAAATTACAGAGGACATACATGCTTGGAGGGACATCCGCACAGTCACTGAGGCGCAGGAGGTAACAGCTGGAGGTGCTGCTCTGGCCCTCGGTACTCTCCTTCCCTCCATCCCTCTCGGGAGGACGCCGTTAACGTGTCGCGGTGTGCTCTCCCCTGCGCTTCCCGAGCACTGCCGTGGACGCACAATCATCCACACACACACATCTGCCCCGCAGCTCACAGTGAGCGTCCTTGTCCGCGTTTCTGTGAGTGCAGCTGGGCGCATTTCTGAAGGAGAAACTCGTGGAGAAATTCCTAGAAATTCGTAGGATGAAAGAACACGTAGGTTTGCAATTCTGGCCACGTGGCCCTCGGCGGGGTTCTCCTCCTTCGGCTCCTCACCGAGGGATGTGACCTGCTCCTTCAGCCTGTATTTATTTAGCACCAACTAGACACCGGGCACTCTTCTGGGTGCTTGGACACATCAGAGCACAAGACAGGAAACAAAAAAATCCCTGCGCTCTGGGACTGCTGTTCCACTGGGGAGACAGATAAACAATCGCCACTGAAAACAGGGGTGCCACCATCCGGTTTTCCCAGGACTGAGGGGCCGCCCAGGATGCAGGGCTTGCTGTGCTCACACTGGGGAGGTTCTGGGCTAACAGGTGAGTCAAGTTTGTCTATTAAAAGGTATTCATTGCTGTAAAAATTAGTGTAGGCTAAGGTGGTTCAGGAATGCTGGGGGCAGTTTTAGAGAGAGTAGGATTCATTGAGAAGGTGACATTTGAATAAAGGTTTAAAGGACTCCAGGGAGCAAGTTTTGTAGGAATCTGGAGGAAAACCATTCCAGACAGGGGAAACAGCCAGTGTCCAAGTCCTGACCCAGGAGGGAGCCTAAATATCAGCAATCTTCAAACTGTTTGGCAATCTTCGGCAAATAAAGGCCTCTAGTCTTTTATTTGCGTTTCTTGTCTTCCCAGCAAAGTGGGCATCCTATCATGGGCTTCTGAGTCCACTGTCTGTGGTTCTAGTAGGTTCTCTGCCCCTTAGTAGCCTTAGTACTTCTGAACAGTCACTTGTGATCTTTCCAACTTGAGGTGTCTGCCCAGGCTAGGGGAGGTAATTGGCAAGAGCCACTCTCCTTGGTTCCTCCAGAGCTGAAGTTAGAGCCCTCCTGGGTGGGAGGGGCCCTCGTGATTTGCAAATATGTCCTTGAATGGACCGGGTGCTCCCTCCAGTGACAGATACACCAGCACTTAAATTGCCTGCCTCGGTCCCACTCTGCAACCCCCAGAAGTCAAGACAGGTTTCTTCAGTGCACTGGGAGCTTCCTTTGCTGACTGTAACACCAACACCTCTGATGCACACCAAGATTAAACAGAAAAGCACACAGTGCTGGTGAGGGTGAGAGCAAACAGACATTCTCACATACGTGGACTTGGCACAGGCTTTCTGGGTTATAGTTAGCACTGTCTAGCAAAGTCTGCAGAACACACCTGCCCCCTCGACCCAGACTTTCACCTCCTGGGAGCTTATCCTAAAGGAAGTTAAGCGAATGCACTAAGTGGTATGCAAAAAGAAGTTCCTCAGCCTGTAATCCTAGCACTCTGGGAGGCTGAGGTCGGAGGATTGCTCAAGGCTGGGAGTTCGAGGCCAGCCTGAACAAGAGCGAGACCCCGTCTCTACATAAAAAAAAAGAAAAAAAAATTAAAAAATTTTTTAAAACCTGAAAAAAAAAAGAAAAAAATGTTCCTCAAAGTATTGTTTACGGTAATGAAAACTAGCAAAAACCCAAATGTCTAGTGGTAGGGACTGGGGAAAAAATTATGCTGCATCCATACAACAATATGCTGTAGCCACTGAAAATTTTGTTGTTGTTTGAATCATTGATGTCTCAAAGAATCTGATGAAAGCACTGGCTCATTTTCCCTGAAAAAAGCGTGCACGAATGCTAATTAGTAAATGTCAAAGGAATAATGAAGTTGCTATTTAATCTTTTGAAGATTAATATTCAAATGTTTTGAAGATTGCTAATATTTAAACATCAGTATAATGATTGACTCAGGCAAGAAAATCACCAGTGGAGGCTCAAAGCAGCAGGTGAAAGTTTGAGGAGGAATAAGGTATCTCCATAGCATCAAAGTGTCTCCAGGGGACGCACTTTCTGATTGCAAAGAAGAAAATAGTACATTTTGGATGTCCTGGCCAAGGGATGTATAGTCAGCTCAGGCTGCTATAACAATATAGCACAGACTGGCTGAAACAGCAGAAATGTATTTTCTCACAGTTCTGGAGGCTGGGAAGTCCAAGACCAAGGCGCCAGCTGATTCAAGTCCCGGCGAGGCCTCTCTTCCTGCCTTGCAGACATCAGCCTTCTTGCTGTGTCCTCAGATGGGGGAGGGAGCTCTTTGGTATCTCTTCTAATAAGGACACTAATTTTATCAGATCAGGGCCCCACCCTTATGACCTCATTTAACCTTAATTACCTCTTTACAGGTCCTCTCTACAAATATAGTCACATTGGGGATTAGGCCTTCCATGTAAGAATTTTGAGAGGATACAATTCAGTTCATAGCAAGGAATCAAAGTCAGTATCACCAGTAATGGCCCCAGTAACAGCACTCATCACGGGCATGTGCTTCCTGAAGCTGAGGTGCTGAAACTTCAGCGTCATTTCTGTGGTTTTCCCGCCTGACATAGGTAGCCCGGATCTAATAACAAGGAAACATCAGACAGACCTACAAAATGGCCTGCCTAGACTCTTCAGAAATCAGTAGTCGAGAAAGACAAAGACCAAGGAACTGTTCAAGGTTTAAGATACCACAAGAGGCACGATAAATGGATGGAAGACCTAATCCTGGAATGTCATGGACTGAAAAGAATTACTCTAAAAGACAGTATCAGGACAATTGGTAAAACTCAATGCACGGACTTTATCAACATTAAATTCTTTTTTTTTGTTTTTTTTTGAGACAGAGTCTCACTCTTTTGCCCGGGCTAGAGTGAGTGCCATGGCATCAGCCTAGCTCACAGCAACCTCAAACTCCTGGGCTCAAGTGATCCTTCTGCCTCAGCCTCCCGAGTAGCTGGGACTACAGGTATGTGCCACCATGCCCGGCTAATTTTTTCTACATATTTTTAGTTGGCCGATTAATTTCTTTCTATTTTTAGTAGAGGCGGGGTCTCGCTCTTGCTCAGGCTGGTCTCGAACTCCTGAGCTCAAACAATCCGCCCGCCTCGGCCTCCCAGAGTGCTAGGATTACAGGCGTGAGCCACCACGCCCAGCCTAATGTTAAATTCTTGATTGTAATAATTATACCGTGGATGTGTAAGAGAACATCTTCGTTCTTCAGAAATGTTCCCTGGGGTAAAGAGTTATGACGTACGCAACCTGCTCTCAAATGCCTCCGAAGAACATAAACATGAACATTTATCTGGAAAGAAAACCATAAAGTGATGAGGTAAAAGGCTAACAATCGGCAAGTTGGTAAAAGCGATACAGGAGTTCTTTGACTTATTCTTAACTGTTCCGTGCGTTTAAAGTTATTTCAAAATATAAAGTTAAAAAGAAACGAAATAAAAAAGCACATGCACCCAACGTCTGGTGTAGATTTTAGAAGTTGGCAAGCCCACCCCGCGAAACGCAGGTTAAGAATAGCTGCTCAGAGACTCATATTTATTGACACGAGAGTCGCGAATTGAGCAAGTGTTGGGTTACAAAGGCAAAGATACGAGGCAGAACGCTTCTGTCAGATCTCATCCCTGACTTACCCATCTAACGCGGCGTGTGCGGAGCAGATTGCTCTTTTCTTGTTGAGCATAAGTGAAGTCATTGGCTGGCATGTAGAGTCCATGTTGAATGAAAATACATGCATTTAAGCACTGGAATTACAACTCGGAGTGGGAAGTTAATCACCCTACGCGGGAGAGGACTGGGACTCGTACCTCCCATCTCACTCTCACTCCTGGGCGTGCGCCCAGCGAGGGGAATGGCAGGCAAAGCCTGCACCATTTATGTTTAAATCTAAATTTTGTTCATTTTAAAAAAATAGATAATACACTTGCTGATACAAAAATTCAGAAGTGCGAAGCCCCCAGCCAGCCCATTGCCTTCTCCGCAAGCAGCCGGTCTCAGCCTGAGCAGGCCACGCCACGCTGCAGTAATGAGTAGCCCCAAGGCCCTGGGTGTTAAAGCGATAAGGGTTTATTTCTCACTCACGCTATGTGTGCATCAGGGCTGGCCGAGGCCCCTACCTGGCATCATCCTTACTCTGGGCCCCTGGCTGATCTGTCTGGGACCTGGGCCAACAAAGCTGCGGTGACCTGAAATGTTACCAGTGGCCACGGCAGAGGGAAAAGCCAGGGCGTGGGAGAACACACCAGCTCGACCTGGGGAGGTAGTTGTGCTCACGCTTCACTGGCCAAGGCAAGGCCTGTGGGCACGGCTAACTTCAAGGGGGCGGGGAAATAGAATTTTACCATGTGCCCAGGAGGAGAACTAGAAATACTTGGTGCAGCAAATTTATATACAGAGTCTGCCTTTCCCTCCTTTTACACAAACAGTAGCATACAGGACGCACACTGTCTTGTATCTTGCTTTCTTAATCAATCAACCTTGGAGATTGTTTCACACCAGGCCATGTGGACAGCACAAAGACATCCTCGTTCTCTTTCCTACAGCTCGCTTGTGGTACTGCTATTTCTCTTTCTACAGCAACTACATACTGTTGGGTGTGCATGAGTTAAAATGCGTATGACGTGACACCCTCGTATTAATTAGATGAAGAAAGCGGGTTAGAGAGCAGTCTATATATAGGAAGGCTTGTTTGTGAAAAAAAAATTTATTTGCATGAGAAAATCTTGGAAGAAAACCTAGCTAATGCAAATCGCATTTGACTCTGAGCAGGGAGGATCTTCGTTTTTGCTCTGTCCTTGCTTCTCTGGGTTTTCTAATTTTTTTCCATAACAATCACTGTCATTGTCAGGGTGCATTTGGCTGCTGGGAACAGAAGCCCAATCAAGGGAGGTTTGTGGGAGAACCCGGGGACTTCCGTGGGTGCATTTGTTCCTGAAGAACGGGGACCTTGCTTGTGCCATTCATTCACTCTATTTTGTTGAGTAAATGAACATAAAATAAAAAATCAACCAGGCCCCTTGGAGTCTCAACCTAGGGATGAGTAGTCACGGCCACTCAGTCACAGGGCCCCAGTGGTTCTTTCTCTATCTCTAGCTCTCTTATCTCCATCTCTCCAATCCTCTTTCCAGAGTGCTGTGCGACGAACATCTAGATGTAAGGTGAAAGAGACAAACACTTAGTTGCATCTAGAGGAGAACTTTCCTGAAGTTCATAAAACCGATAGGTAGAGGCCCCTTCTCTCCCCGCCATGGTCTCTAGCCAGAACTGTGCAAATATTCCAATGCACTGGGCCAGAGGGGGAAGTAGTAGGGAAAACGTTTGTTATTACCATGAAAACTGACACTTAAGTGGGCTGCACCATGCCTCACCCCCGTTATAGGCTGAATAGTGCCCCTGAAAAAAGATGCTGGAGGCCGGGCAAGGTGACTCACACCTGTAATCCTAGCACTCTGGGAGGCTGAGGCAGGAGGATTGCTTGAGGTCAGGAGTTCGAGACCAGCCTGAGCAAGAGTGAGACCCCCGTCTCTACTAAAAATAGAAAAAATTAGCTGGGCGTGGTGGCTCATGCCTGTAGTCTCAGCTTCTCAGGAGGCTGAGGCAGGAGGGTCGCTTGAGGCCAGGAGTTTGAGGTTGCCGTGAGCTATGATGACCCCATTGCACTCTCTACCCTAGGCGACAGAATGAGACTCTCTCTCAAAAAAAAAAGATGTTGGAGTCCTAACCACCCAGTCCCTGTGGCCATGACCTGTGACCTTATCTGGGAAGAGAGTCTCTGCAGATGGGCAAGTTAAGATGAGGTCATTAGGGAGGGCCCTAATCTGACATGACTTGTCTCTTTATAAAAAGGGGGAATTTGGACACACACAGACACAGACACATACAGAGGGAAGACGACATGTAGACACAGGGAAGACCACATCTGCAAGCCAAGAAATGCCAAGCAAACCACCAGGAGTCGGAGAGAGGCCTGGAACAGGCCCCTCACAAGAAGGAGGAAACAACCCTGAAGGAACCAATCTTGCCGACACCTTGAACTCCCCCTTCTAGCCTCCAGACTTGTGCGACAGTAGATTTCTGTAGTTGAAGCCACCCAATTTGTACTCCTGGGAAACCAATACTCTCCCCCCCCTACCACACACACACATGCGCTTTAATGTTATTGAACCAAAGAATTCAAATGTATGGGGGTGACCTCTAGAATCTGTAAACAAATGCTTACGTGCCAGGAGTGGGGAGGGCTTTCTTAGGAAGAAACCCAGAATTTAAAAGCACCTTGCAATGCACATCCCCATCCCCGACTCCTCAGCTTGGCCATGGACCCCGACCTGGGAAGAGACACTTAGAAGCCCGTCCCGTGGCAAACCGCAGACCGGCCGCTGGCAGCGCCCGCCACACTCAGCCCCATGTGCAGGGCGGAAACCCATCCTCTTCCAACAGTAAACCTTGAGACCTCGGATCAGGAAAACATCTATTTATTCCAAAAAATACCAAGTCGCAGCTCTTCCGGCTGTCCTCACCAGGGAATTGGGGGAAGGGGCTAGTGCTGGAGAGACGGAGAGAGGCTGAGGGGGAGGCACAGCTGTGGAGCTGCGGAGGGTCTTCTGGTCCCAAACTGCTTCTCTTCTCTCTCAGAACCGCCCCCCTCCCACGGCCCCCAGCTGAAGGGGAGATGCTTGCCTGAGCGTGCGTTTGTGTGTGGGTGTGCACGCGTGTGTGGGTGTGCATTTACCGGGGGGGAGCGGAGGAAGACTCAGATGTCGAGGTCCCAGCTCAGGAAACGTGGAGGGGGACTGGCAGGACACGCCTGCTGTCACACCCCTGGAGACCTGTCCCCACTATGGCTTATTTGAGATCAAATCAAGGCCCCGGGGTCAGGCAGCCTGTGCCGAGCGAATGGGGGCGGGCTGGGGTGGGGGGCTCCTGGCATCCAGACGGGGAGAGCAAATGGAGGGGGGCATACGAAAGCTGAAAGGCCCCAAGCCTCCACATTCCGGGGGCTGGAGAAAGCTGAGTGTTCCCTGGGGGCGTTGAGCAGAGAGGAGGGGGCGGGTGCTTGAGCTGGCTCCTGTCAGGGATGTCACAGTCTGCCTGAGCCCTGCTGGGCTTGGGGAGGCCTTAACAGGGGCGAGGGGAGCCCCTCGGAGCAGCTAGAAGCAATGGGGTTGGAAAGCTGGCCCGGGGCCTAGGTAGACTGGGGTAGCCCCCCAGCTTCCTCAGCGTGGTGGGAGCCAATTGTCTGCCCCAGACTCCACGCAAGGAGGGATAAACTGAGGTGCTAGTATTAGGGGGGAGACATAAGAGGGTGGGGGACGGCCTAGAGGAGGAAGAAGAGCCCCCCCCACCTCGCCCTGGGGGCTGGGAGAGGGGGGCATGTAGCCCTTTAAGAGTGGGGGAATGGCCGCCCCCGCAACATGGCTATGTACAAAGAGAATTAAGGACAGATTGTGCATTGGGGACAATGTGTGTTAGGGTCTCCCCGAAGCCCCTAGAGGTGCCTGGTGTGTTAGGGTGTTAGGGAGAGAGATGAGGAGCACCCCTGGCACCCAGAGAGGGTGCTGGCAGGGACTACTGCCCTTCAGGTGTGCCTGCCCCAGGACCGGGCCAGCAGAAGATATTAATAGCATTGAAGGCCCCAGGTCAGTCACCAGCTGTTGGCCCTTCCTGCAATGGTCAGGGATCTCCGAGGAGAGTGTGGCCTGAGCTGGCGCAGTGCTTATCCTGGTAGGGGTCCAGCTAAGAGAGATTGGGCGAGGGGCAGTAATGTCATCCAAGGGCTGGAAAGCCGCACCTCTGTGATGATGGGAGGTCATGGGTTGACCCTGTCACTGAGCAGATGGCTGGGTGAGGGGCAGTGATGTTATCAGGAGGGATCTGGATGCCCTCACCTGGTAGGGGGAGGAGGCTGACTGGGGCCAAGTCTGTGGTGGGGTTGATCCAGGCATCATCGTAGGTCAGGAGTGAGGCAGTGACATAATCAAGAAGGGCCAGAGTGGGAGTGATGTCATCAAAGGGGGACAGCTGGCCCCTCCCTCGTCCATTTGTGAAAATGGGAAAACGGCATGTTGTGCTGGCTCCCCTTAAGGGAACAACTGTAAGTACCATGCAACCCCAGAGGACAGCTGCCATACAGCCTGTCGTGATGTACTTGGCCCCTAAGATGATGGATCCTGGAAGGTGTTGGCACATGGTTGCAGTGGATCCTGGGAGATGATGACACCATGGTTATGGTGGATCTTAGTAGATGATGACATCATCAGATCTCATGGGTCACAGGACATGATGACACCATGGTTGAAGTGGATTCTGGGAGGTGATGACACCAATGGCTCTCATGGATCCTGGGACATGAAGACACCATGGTTGAAGTGGGTCCCAGGAGATGAAGACATCATTGACTCTCATGGATCCTGGCAGGTGATGGCACATGGTTGAAGTGGGTCCTAGGAGTTATGACACCAGAGCTATGGTAGATCTTGAGACATGAGACACATGGTTAAAGAGGATCTTGGGAGGGGATGACACCATGTTTGAAGTGGATCCTGGGAGGTTATGACACCATGCATGGTTCAATCTTGGCAGGTGATGATACCACAATCATGAGGGATTATGGGAAATGGTAGCATCATCAGTCCCAGTGGATTTCGGTAGAGGATGTCACCATCAGGCATAGTGGACTCTGAAAGATGATAACATCGTTGGTCATGGTGGAATCTGAGAGTTGATGAGACCATGGCTGTGGTGGATCCTGGGAGGCGATGACACCATGGCTGTGGTGGGTCCTGGGAGGCAATGACACCATGGCTGTGGAGAATTATGGAAGATGGTGACATTGGCTATGGGGAACGTTGGGAGATTATGACAATATTAGTCACGGTCAATGCTGGAAGAGGATGATACCATAGTTGTGGTGGGTCATAGGGAATCCTGGGAAATGATGCCGTCATCAGACATGGGTAACATTTGACCCCAGGCGGAATGCCATCATGAGTGGTGGGTGTAATGTGGCGCTAATAATGTCATCGGCAAGGTCAACAGCAGGCTCACCCCAAGCCCCTCCCCCCAGTAGGAGGCCAGGACTTTGTTGACAGAGGCAATGATGTCTCTAGATATGGCAGAAGGAAGTGAGGCCAGGCTTTGGGCCACCTATGAGTCCCATGACTCCAGCTGGAGTCCCATGACTCTTGGGAGCAGAAGCCTGTCTGGGGGTTCTGTCTCTCCAGAGTTGCTGCACAGAGGCAGGACCCAAGGCCCCATCTCCCTTCAGACGGTCTGATGGAGATCCTGTTGGGCATGTCCCTGGGGTCGGGGGAAGGAGCAACAAAGCTGAGTCATGGCGGGACAAGGCAGAAACTGCGACACAACTGGCAGTGATGGTGGCCAGAGTGGGCACTGCCTCTGAGGAGGAAGTGCTTGGTGATGATGTCACAGTACTGGGGGCAGAGGCGTCACCACCACCAATCCACATACAGACCCTCATCTCTGGAGTTGGCCTCTCCATGGGGGTGGCCTCCCCAGTGATGCACCCCTCAGATGACATCTCAGCACAGGGCACTTTCTCTGGCATCTTCCCCAGGGTGGGGACGCCCTGCTTTCTTAGGATATGGCGGCAGCAGTGGAGGTGTCTCCTTGTGTCATCTCAGAGCATGTAGCATCTGGTGGTGACATCACAGAAGGGGCTTCATCCTGGAGAGGTCCCAGAGGGACCTTCATCATCTCTGGTGATGATATCACAGGGAGAGGCATGGTCCCTCTGATGACGTCATAGGGCAAGGCACCTTCTCTGGTGATGGCATCACAGGAGGGAGACAGGGTCCCTGTGATGATGATGGGGAAAGGGCCTTATCTCTAGTGAGGACACAATCAGGTATTCTCCCCTGTGTCCCAGCAAGATGGCTTTGTCTGTAGCGATGGCATCATAGGACAGAGGCATCTTCTCTGCAGTGAAGATACAGGAAGAAAGTATTTCCTCCATGACTATGATGCCAAAAGAGGCCTTAGAGCTAGAGAAGACAGCGTGGGGGTGAGACTTGTCTCTACAGTGGCATCATGGGAAGGAATCTTTGTCTCTAGGAATGACGTCATGGGACAAGGCATCATCTCTGCTGTTACCTCACAGGAAGGAAGTCTTTGTGATGACGCCACAGAGCGTAGGCATGGCCTTTAGCGATGATCTCATAGACAGGCCTCTTCCTCTCTGATGACCTCATGGGAAGGAGGTTTTGTCCCTGTGATGACATCACAGAACACAGACATTTCTGCTAGCGGTGCTGTCGCGAGTGGGCCTCTTCTGTAATGGCATCATGGGAAGGAGGCCTTGGCTCAAACAGTGAGTAATGGGAGAAGAATCTTGTCCGCCCTGACACGCCGAAGGAGGCTTTGCCTCCCATCCAAGGGCGGATCTGGTCTCGGGCCCCTGCAGCGTGCGAACCTGTGTCGGGGGGTCCAGGCTGCGATGGGGGTCCCGGGAGGCTGCAGCCCCCCAGTCCCCGGCCCTGGCCTCAGACCGTCACTTCGTTCTTGCTGGCAGTGCGCAGGTGCTGGGGCAGGTGGTGGCCGGGGATGAACTGCAGCTGCTCCAGCGTGCCCTGGCGCTGGAAGGGCGGCCTGCGCGCCAGCGTGCCCCCGCCCCCGCCGGCGTCGGACATCCAGGCCGGCTGCGGCGAGCCGTGCAGGGCGTGGTGGTGGTGGGCGTGCAGGCCGGCCGACGGCAGCCCGTGCAGCGGCGTGGGGGGCCCCCCGGGCCCCAGCAGCAGGTTGGAGTGCGAGGCGGCCAGGCTGGCCCGGGCGGTGGGCTCGGGGGGCAGCGCAGGGCTGCGCGGGGGCGACAGTAGGTGCTCGCGACTCTGGCGCAGGGCCTCAGGCGAGGACAGCAGCAGGTGCTCCTGCGACACGAGGCGCGCGCGTGGCAGCGTGAACTCGTAGCGCGAGGCCCGGCCCCCGTCGCCCAGCAAGTGCTCCTGGGACATGACCCGCCGCGGGTTGGGCGCGGGCGTCAGGCCCAGCTCCTCGGGCCCGCCCCAGCCATCCATGCGGTAGCCGCCCCCGGTGCCAGGTCGCCGCAGCGTGTGCAGCGGCAGCGTTCCGCGGGGCACCTCGGCCAGGTGCCGGCGCTTCAGGTAGGCCTCGTCCAGGTCCTTCTCCGCTGCGGGGAGAAGGGAAGAAGCCACAGACGTGGGTCCCCTGCTGGCCCAGAGCCTTCCTGCCGCCCTGGCTTCCTTATGCCCCCTCCCATCCTGCACCATCCCCTGCAAGGACCCCAGGCATCACCCAGGACGCCCTGGTCATCAGCCTGGGTACAGAGCAGTGATCCCCAAATTTTAATCAATCAGAACCGCCAGGCTAGCTATATGGCCACATGCAGGTTCCCGGGCCCAGCCCACAGTGCTGGGCCAGCAGATGCAGGGGACCTTCCTTTTTTCTCTCCCTGCCTCCAAGTAGCCCTTCTTTTGGGGGTACAATCCAACTCTTGCTTTCGGAGAACTGCTGGGCCCCTCCTTTCTATCCTGTAGCAGTGATTTTCAAACTTGGAGCTGAGACCCATGGGTGGATTACGAAGGCAATTTAGTGGGTAATGACCAGCATTTTGAAAAATGAAAAAAACCAAATAGAACAGAAAACTATCAGAAGGTGTCCATATAATAGGGGAATAAGGGTAAGTGCAGTTTCATAAAATTATTTCAGATATGTGTGCGATCGAAATATTAAAGGATGAAATGACATAATATCTGGGATTTATTTTAAAAGGATTCGCCAAAAGTTGGGGCAGACAGAGGATAGATTAACAAAATGGTGCTCGCTGAGAAGGCAGGGTGATGGGAACATGGGGCTCATTTTATAATTTTCCCTATTCTTGTGTATGTTTAAAGTGTCCACAATATGTTTCAAACCTTTCCTGTAATAAAAAAAATATGTGTATATATGTGCATCACAAGGGTCATGATATAAAAAGCGTTTCTGAGTGCGGCTCATAGTTTAAAATGTTTGAAGGCTGCTCCAGTGCCAGGGGTGGGCTACAGACTGGGAAATGTCCAATCAGAGTCACAGGGATTGGTTCAGGGATGGGCACGTAACTCAATTTGGGCCAATGGGATCCAGACCTGGGATTTTTGCTGGAATCCTTGGGGGAGACTCTTCTGCCAGGGTTACTAAGCTGGTAGAATGGCAGTCTGACAATTGTCATGGGTATCTTTGCCCCCGCTGAGGGGAGAATCTGTCTGCAAATGAGGCCAGCTGACTGCACAGCAGAGTTGAGAGATGTGGGCTCCTGAAGACAGCTTCTGAGCTCCCAGACAAGCCGTGCTGCAAGCAAGTGCCCTGCAGACTTTCTATTATCAAGCCAACCTAATCTTTCATTGTTGTTGCTGTTTGCTTGAATTGTATTTCTATTAATTGCAAATACAAGTCCTCATGAATACACTGAGTCTTGGCGGGGGCGGGGGGGGGCATAAATTTGCATTAAAAAAACACCCCAGGTAATTCTGTGACAAACTTGGAGAAAAGCCTGGGTGCTCAGGCCACTGTCCATGGTTCCGAACCTGGACTCTGTCCCTGTTCCCGCCTGGTCACAACCCCGCTGCCCTTCCCAGGACTCACCCAGCCTCTTGAGGGAGGAGTAGCGGTTCAGCTCGGATTTCACAGCGGCTTCGTAGGATGGGGGCAGATGCGAGAGGTTGTGGAAGGACCGAGAGCAGGACAGCGTGGAGTAGTGCAAGGAGGGGCTGGGTGGTGGCATGGCCCGCCAATCTGGGGCAGAGGGGGCAGGGCCAGGGTCAGTCAGCGCCTCTGCCCTCAGACCCAGGGGC
>RJWJ010014330.1:6146-38246 GCA_004363605.1 Indri indri | reverse complement strand
CACTATGAAGAAAGTCTTCATGGTTTTTTACTAATTTATTTTTGTCAGTACTATCAGAAAGAACAGAAACTGGTCTTTCATTAATATAAGTCATTATGAAATAGTATTTTCCATATATAAAGTTTGCTGTGAACAAATTCTGTCTAGTGAGAAAACTAGGCTTCAATTCACTCACTTCTTCAAAAATCAGGTAAACTAAATTTAATTTTGGAAAACATAAGAAAGACATTTACACTGTAAAGTGAATTAGAAAGGCTTTTCGTATAAAAGATCAGTGTATTTTAAAAGTGTTTAAATTGTTTTCAAGAGCTAGTTGTTTTATTAAACATAAATCAAAACACATTGTTTTTCCTGAAAATAAATAACAGACTTTATGAGGAAATCTCAAGGAAGAAAGTTTAATTCTGTTGAATATTTGAGATTTGAGAGGCAAGAGAGTCTGTGAAATAGTTGTAAATTTTACAATTATATTAATACTGTCTATACATCAATTATAACATATATTAATCCTGACATTTCTAGAAACATGCTCAGCAGAATGTTTCAAAAAAAGGAGTTTCTGATCTTAACAAAATAATGTTGAATTTTTAAAGGCTTCTTTTTGAGTAAGGTATGACTATACTTAGGAAAGCAATTCATATGTGAGTAACAGTGTTCTGTCTTTACAATAGCTTCATTTTCATAGTCACTGATGCAATTTTCATGAATTTATAATTCAGTAATGCAATGAAATTTGGAGACTCTCAATGAATTATGTTTGACAGAAAAAATGAAGAAAATATAAAATAGATTTTGTCTCCTGACTGAATTTTGAAAAATATTGCACTGTTGATCATCGAAATATTTAACTCTTAGAGTTGGGGTATGTGGTAATATCATTCACATTTTAATTTTCTAGCAACACATTAAAATTATTAGAAATAAATTATTATATCAGTTATTGTGAGAAGGCATCTAGTTAAAGAAAAAGTTGATTTAGATATAATAAATACATTCTTACACATATTTTTGAATTATTTAGTAATGGAAAGTCTACAGTTGATGCCATTTTTTGTTACCACAGCCTGGATCTGCTGTAGAGATCTTCCCTGCTCTGGGCCATTTTTAAAAGCAGGAACCGTATTCCCAAGAATGGACTATACAGTCTAGAACCTAAAGAGGTTTACCAAGTCATTCTTCCCAGTGGTGGAAACTACTAGAAGCAATAATTTATCCTTTACTTTGGAGGTGATGTTCCATTATGCCTCAGTTTATTATAGTTCTAAAAAAATTCACTGTTGTGGTGAGCCACTGAAACTTCATAGGGTTTATCTCCCACCATCACATCCTTGTTTATTTCTCATGGGCCTAAATTCAGTGATGCAAAAAGTTAACTAGGCCCCCATTAACACATCTGATATGCAATACTACCATGAATACAATGATCAGAGTATATACCTCACGATCAGGATTTTTGTTTGTTTATTTTGTTTTTGTACAGACGGGGTCTCTCTATTTTGCCCAGGCTGGGCTTGAACTTCTGGCCTCAAATGATCCTCCTGCTTCAGCTTCTCAAAGTGCTAGAATTACAGGTGTGGAGCCACATGATCGATTTTTAAGAAATATAAGTAGAACTTTGAAAAAATAATGATCATATAGGTAGATGCAGAAAAATAGGGATAATATCCGTGCACTCCATGTTTGTTTGACATACGCTGTTTTCTAACATAATTATTCTTTAAATTATGTAATTATAGCATTTTTATAAAATCTGTTTTATATCATATGTCTTTTATAGTTACATTAATTTATATCCCATCCATTTACAAAGAGGGTTTAAGGCAGCGCATTTGTAATTGGGTAGATAGTGCAAACGCAGTTAAGGATAATTTCACGCCATTAAAAAATTCCATCACCTTGGCTGGGTGCGGCGGCTCATGCCTGTAATCCTAGCATTCTGGGAGGCTGAGGCAGGAGGATCTCTTGAGCTCAGGAGTTCGAGACCAGCCTGAACAAGACCCTCTCTCTACCAAAAACAGAAAAAATTAGCTAGGTGTGGTGGTGCACACCTGTAGTCCCAGCTACTTGGGAGGCTGAGGCAGGAGGATCACTTAAGCCCAGGACTTTGAGGTTGCAGTGACCTACAATGACACTACTGCACTCTACCCAGGGAAACTGGGTGAGACTCTGTCTCGAAAAAAAAAAAAAAAAATCTATCACTTTTCTGTCATGGTGCATTGAGAAGAATGCAGTATCACCTCTGTTGTATTTTTTGCCAAAAATACACAACCTCAATTTAATGAGAAGGAACTATATAACAACCACGAATTCAGAGACATTCTACAAAATAATTTGTCAGTACTCTTTAAAAGTATCAAGTTTGTAAATCACAAAGAAAAACTGAGGAACTGTTCCAGTTTAAAGAAGACTAAAGAAAAATGACAGCTAAATACAACCTGTGATTCTATATTGGATCTCAGACTACAAACAGGACATTAATAGGACAATTTGCAAATTTAAATAAGGTTGATGAGATCATAACTTTGTGTCAAGGTGAATTCCCTAATTTTGGTCATTGTGTCGTGGTTAAATAAGATACTAACCTCTGGTGAATCTGGTCGAAGGGTACAAAGGCACTCTTGCAAATATTCTATGACCACCTTCACACATAGTACAAGTTTGTAGGGCAAATGAAGATGTTAGGGAATTAGTAGGATTCTTCTCTAATGTTATTTGAAAAACAATCTGTAACTTAGTGTTAATAGGATAAACACCTTAGAAACTAGTTTAGCTCCAAAATTGTGTACTAAAAATATTTTAAGACCAGTATTTATATGTTGTAGTTGGTACTTACTTCATCAAATGTAAAATCCTCTAAATCTATTTCTTCATATTCTTCTTCAGATTCTTCATTCTTAATAGCCTCTAGAGCTGTTGTCAGTTTTTTTCGCAAAATAAAGCCCTTCCAAACTGCCTAAACAAAAATTTAAAGTATGTTATACAAGGTTATAGATCAAACCCCAAACCAGATTCTCCATGTTATCCCATTAGGAAGATAAAACATCTTAGACCTTAGTTTAATGGCTCAATAATCTGTTTTTTGAACTTTATGTGACACTTAAAACTGCAAGATAAATTAAACGACTGCATGTGTCTAAAGTTCTGAATCTCAGGAGACTTTCCTTGTGGTAAGCAGAAAAGAATCTTTAAAACTCCCTCAACTGCACATGTAGGTCAACCAATCAATTATCTGACAATTCCTCCAGGACCCATTCTAAACTAAGGAGAAAGATACAAAGGGAAACCAGTTTTGCTATTTTTGAAATGATTTTGTATAAAATATTCTAAAGCACATTTAGGAAAACATGAACATATATAAATGGCTACATTAGAGAGGTAGTATCGTGGCTCATAACAATTAACTAATTTCATTATTAATAAATTAAGCACAAAATAATAGAATTTAAAACATTCATATTCCTCAATAATCCTGGAGTAGAAAAAGCTTTCCTAACTATCACTCCAGATACACTGTAGCTTTTAAAAATAAATATCTTTATATAATGGTAGGGAATGAGCTTCAGGATATATTAAGTGTAAAAACCAAGGGAGAAATGAGTATGTTTTGCATGCTACCATTCATCTATGAAAAATTATATATAAGTAAAACATATATTGCAAAACATATATCAAAGTATATATATATGCAGTCGTTTACATTAAAAACAAAAGTATAAATTATAAAATTAATTTAAAAAATGATTACCTATAAAGGCAAAAAAAGATAGAAGGTATCTTGTAGAAGGTAAACTTCTCTAAATCTACCTTGCTTGTCTGTGACTTTGAATCATACACATGCTTAAAATAATTGAAAAACAAAGTTCAACATATATAAAATAAAAAGAAATACCTAAAAATATATAACTATACAAAATATGTTTCATGCTGTGGGATAAGCACACAAATTATTTTAAAGTTACTTTAAATCGATTTATTTTACTATACCCTGTTGAAATATAATTGAAATTTGACTTCAAAAGATATTTAAAAACTATTTTTAGTAATCATACTGGAATTTCATTCTGAAAAATACATAGAGAGAAGTGAAATATTAAAAAAGACCAGACCATATATGACTAACAGAAGTCACCTACAACTTCTTCAGCAACCAGCCTAGAAAACCAAACCATAACTTCTGCAGCAAATAATCCAGGAAGCTAAATTACCTCTGCAGCAATTAGCTAAGAATGGCCAAGACTTGGTCAATGACCCCAATTCCCTGTTTTTGCCCCTGCCTCTATCTCAGGACCAAACAGAGAAAGCCAAATAGAGTCTATGCCAAAGGCAAGTGATAATGGCTGACTCCCTTCCTATACCATGCTCTGAATAAATAGCCCATTTTTTTCTCATTTGCGTGGTCTTTATTTATTTCCACTGCATATATATGTGTACACACCCGCCTACACACACACACACACACACACACAGTGTTGAGGAAGTGAGAGGAGGAAAAAAGCAATTATGTTAATGACATTAGAAACTGGGATTTTCTATAGAAAAACACAGATGCAAACATATAATCAAATAAGGAAAAATCCTATAGTCCTAAACATAGTTCTAAAATATCTCTATTACCCATGATGTACTTTTTTTCTTAAAAAATATGTTTGCAAGCTCAGTACATTGAAAAAATTTAAAAATAATGACTATACCAGTAGCAAAAAGTACTCCTAAAGTCCAGATAGGGGACTCTATATATCATTCCCACTAAAGGAATAAAGGATCTTTGCAGAAATGACTGATTTCAGGCCATGGGCAAAATGTATGCTAAATAAACCTGGAACATTGTGTTATATTAGAAAGCAAGAACAGTTTTAAAGACTATTGGATTATGTCAAAAAAGCTAACTTGAAGAGACTACCACTGGCCAAATAAGGGACAATTTGAGCAGCAATAAGAATAATAACTGTAATGAAATTAAACACATGTTTTAAAAATGTATGCATTCATTATGGTAGTATACATTATAGTGATCCCAAAAGGATTCTAGGAGACCTGATTAATCTAAAAATTGGCAAATAAAAAGTATTAAGTATTTAACCTTTCTTTCCAGTATGAACTACACCTCAAGGTAACTAAAGAGTTTATTATAAAATTTTTCTGTATTGACATATTTTAATTAATAAATGAAGAAAGAGCAACAGATATAAAGTATCACCATTTTGCAAACCATTAATAAAATAATTGATCTAGGCGATGTTTATCAATAGCCACTAATATTCCCAAAAGAGAGACACCGGACATTATGTTCCTCATCATTATAATACACACCACCGCCTATGAAAGATTCTTGCTAAAAAACAAAACCTGCATGAGATCACACTTAGATTAGACTGACTTAGTTAAATCTTAATCAGATCTTACTGACAATTTACAGAAGACAAGAGACATGTTAAATGATGTCATGAGGGTGCAGTTGGCAAAATTCAGGAAGTAGAAACTCTAAAACAGGACCAATGAGCTGGTTTCTTCGATAAATAAACTGCCAAAAAAACAAGGGGGTTGCTATATATTAAAGGTCTTAAGCAACATATAAAACCAAAGGCAAAGTAATGACCTTATTTGTATTTTGATTAAGAAAAATCTGTGAAGAAATATTTATAAAATGGTAGAGGATACTGGAATATTGATATTTGGTGATATTGAAAAATAATCGCCATTTTTAAGGTTGGCAATGTATTGAAGTTATATTTAAAACAATAGGTCTTATAGACATTCATACTAAAATATTTATGAAAGAATGGAATAACTTATTTCAAATAATCTAGTGATCAGGAGGGAGACATGAATTAGTTATAAGAGTCAATACTGGCCAGTAGGTTCAACTCATGTTGAAGGTGAGTATATGGGTACTTGGAGCTTTTCCATGTTTGAAATGTTCCATAATAAGATGTTTAGAAATTCACAGTGTTAAGTTTTTTTTTCTTAAAATCAACATAATCACGTGAAGTCAGAAATCAAGCTTTCCTGCTTAAAATTACATGCCCTTTCAAGCTTCTTTTCTTGGTTGTTATTCATAATTTCCAACAATTATGAATATGATATTTTTGATGGAAATGCAAAGGAACAGTATTCTGTCATATGGTACATCATATATTAAATACAAACCTGGGGCAGTAAATAAGTAGCATGGATTTTGAAATTTATTGAATGTCTCTTAAATGCTATGCACAGATGATAGAGCAGGGACTAAAACAGACAAAAATCTCTATACATAGACTTTCCATTCTAATGGGAGTAGAGATTGAAAATAAAATAAGAAAAATAAACTATATGCTAAATGAATTCTATGGAGAAAAATAAATTAATGACAGGGGATGGGGAGCATTGGTGAGGGATTGCTATTTTAAGTAAGGTATCTCCAGAACCATCCACTGTACAGCTAACATTTGAATATATATGCATAATGAATTATATGGGCCACCAACCTAAAGGTAAAATCTGCAAGGAAAACTTAATAGCCTAAATGCTATTCCTTACATTTTTGCTCTGGCTCAAAATTAGAGGAGCAAGGTTTTTGCAGTGGCTCACAACTGCTGTCTTCTATGCATTCTCTCACTCTCATTCTGGGGCCAACTGGTCTTGCCCTACTCAGGTAAATCAGAAGCTGTGCTGTAGTCTTCACTGCTGCCAAAATTCTCAGGCCTGTGGTCCTGGGCAGGAGTTGGAAAATGCTGACACAGGCAGACATATAGTGCCTCAGTACCACTACTGTATCTGGAGCTACAGGCTTTGATTCTTTTTTGTCTAACATCATCTTCTCTTCTTCACCTACCACGCCCCGCCCCTTTATACCAACATAATGGCGAAACATCAAGATTAGGCATAAACCTAGTGAAAACAGGCTAGAAAGTGCAACATTTAATTCAGGTCTTCAATGATATGAGCCAAAGGATTGATACACTGTGGTTCACAATGGATCCAGCCCAAATCATCAGGGCTAGGACTTCTACAAAGCTCCAGACTATAATACACAGTGTGTTTTTCTGGTGTGACAAATAGAGATATTTCCCTTGTGAATCTGCTTAGAGTCAGGAATTCAAGTCCCAGCCATCTGTACTCAATTTATCAGAAATAATAATAATGAATATATGTTGGTAAATAATGTTCATATTATTCTTCTAATTTACTAATCTGTCAAAGTCACAATTTTTCTCCCAGTAATCCATCTATGATTAATTTATCCCTTCTTTTTCCTCACATATTCAAATCAATTCTCTGGACTGGCAATCCTATCTCTGTTGGACATATCTGACATCTTTTTTTTCTCCAAATACCATCAACTCCCGCCTGCCCCCTACCCCCGAATATACTATATATTTGTTCCTTGTTAAAATCTCACACATCTCTGACCATGTTACTCCTATATTCTCTTAATATTAATATTATAGTTATCATGGTAGTCTAGTTACATTGTAACATTATTATTCTAGTAACATGAAATCCTATGTTCTTTTACTTCCACTATCCTTTATACCAGGAATTCCATTCTCTTACATATTTACATTGAGTTGTGCTATGTCTCAATGTGTATCTCACATCCTTTAAGTTGAGGTAAAGCAAGTGCTGTAACAAATAGATCCAAAAATGTATAATAACTCAAAAACCATAGTTTATTTCTTGATCACAAGACAAATCCTGAGAGAGTAAACAAGTTAAAGAGGACAGCACTTTAATATGAAATCAATCATGTATCCAGAGTTTGCAAACTCTTCAATTTCAACAAGAATGCCCCAAAGGCTGTCTCCATTTCAGCCAAACAGAAAGAGAAAAGAATGTCAAGGAGCGTCTGTGGGAGGTTTTATGGGGCCTACAGAGAAGTGGCACACATATCCTCCACTCATATTCTATTCAGTAGAACTCATAAAGAGGGCCACAGTAAACTGCAAGGGAAGCTGAGAGATTTAGTCTGGCTATATGCCAGGAACAGGAGAAGAATATAGGTTTTGGTGAACAGAGAGATCTCTAGCACATCCTTCATGAAATTTCCTTTTTAGTCCTTCTAAAGCCCAGGCTCTTTCTGCTATATCATGCTCTGCTTCCCAGGATGTTTAGGCAGTCTAGAATTCGTATTTTAAAATTAATCATTTAAGAAACTAGCTGATTGCTCCCAGCAGAACAGAAAATGACTTCAGTGATTCTAATTCATTGAAAATCACTTCAACGATTCTAAATATTATGAGGCACAACAAAAGAAACTTATCCTAAGTTACAAAGAAAGGCTAAATTATGCTTTATTTTGTTACAGATACAAAAAGCTCAACCAAAGGACATCCAAAAGAGATATCAGTCATTGAACTAAACTGTTTCATAAGGTAATGAACTTCTTATTATTGAGAGGAATGAAGCAAAAGTTGAATAGTCATTTACTATCAATGCTGAAAAAATGTATTGCTTATCCAATGATAACAGGAGGGAGTTTGGAATGTATGGCATCTACATTCCTTATATGGCAGAATAACATTTGGAGATAGAAACCAAAGTTTCTTTCTTTTTCTCAGAGTTTCCTTGAATCAGTTGCCCTCTCCTCACTCCAACCATCATCAGGCAGCTATAACGGTTTTGTCTATGCAGTGTTCTCAGGGGTAGCAAAGACAAATTAGGTAAAATGAAATACTGGATATATTCATTAGAAACATAGCGGAAGTAATTCTACTGGAAACTATCATTTTAATAGTAAAAGCCAGGAACTAGGGAGAAATGGCAATCTCTCTTTTTTCCTTGACTTTAAGGCTATTTATTCTTCCACTTGCATGTGCCAAACACCTTGGAGACATTCCTGACTCCTCCCTATCTCTCATGCACCATAGCCCCATGAACTAATATTAATATTATCAACTATACTTCCAAAGTATATATACATACCCTCAGGGTAAATCAATATATATTCTGGAATGTGATCTTCTCACCAGCTGCACTGCTAATTTCCTGGTCCATGCCACCACTATTCCCTGTCTGGATTATTGCAATAGCCTCCTAACTGATTCTGCTGCTTCTACCCGTGCCTTCCAACAGCATAACTGCAACATAAAGTAAATTTGACCACGTTGGTCTGCTGTTCAAATTCCTCCAATGTCTTCCCATATCATTAGGAGTAAAAGCCAAAGTCTTTACAATGACCTATGATCTGTTTTATTCTTCTCCCCTTCATCACTCTCCAGTCACACTGGCATCTTGCTGCTCCTTAAACACTCGGTATGTTATGGCCTTAGGATCCAATACTCCTTTGCCTGGAATATTCTTTCCCCTGATATCCGATGGCTTAGTTTCTCACTCCAGAGTCATATTTTCTGGTCTTCTATATCCATCCTATCTAAAATGATAAATGTCCCTTTGATGTTCCCATACCAATTTTTTTTCTGATTTACAAATTCCTCCTTAGTGCTTATATCTAACACATTACCTGCATATTCCAACATAATGATTGATGATTTTGTGTCAAATACTTGCTGAATGAATAAATAAAGGGAAATGCTAAATTTTTGTTTAATTACTATCATTCAATTCGGGTATAATACCATGAATTTACACAGACCTTATTTTATGTATTTATTTAGTCTGTTTGACTTCTCCACCAGAATGTAAACTCCATGAGGGCAGAAATCTTATCTGTTTTGTTTGAAGTTTTATTTCCTGAGCCTGGAACAGTACCTGACAAATCATAGATTCTAAAAATAAATTGATGAGTGAATAAATACAAAGATGAATGTGATTAATTTGAACTTCATTTCAAAATCTAGTCTTGGTGAAGTTGAGTCAAGTCTATTAATTACTTGCTTTCTGAATTTTTAAATAAAATGGTATTTGAAGGACTTTACCAATTATTTTGGCAGATCTTTTGGTAGACATACTTTTAGAAATAGCTATCGATTAGGCCACGTAAGACTTGCTTTGGCTAATCAAATGTTAGAATTAATAGATGTAACAAATGACACATCTGATGCCAAATTTTAAATATAGTTGTGTGGTTCAGCTTGATACTCAGTCATTAAGACAGTATTTCTGATTTAAGGACTATTCCTTCAATCTTAATACTAAGAGGAACCACACCAATTGGCAGCTAATCTGCAGCCAACATGTCATAAGTAAGAAATAAATCCATGAATTTGTAAATCACTGAGATTTGGAGGATGTTTTTTACACAGAATGACCCATGAAAATGACTAACATATCTTACATGACTTTGTTACTAAAAGATTGAAATTAACCTGAATAAGAATAGCAGACTTCTCCCTCTGTTTTTGGATATTCACAATATTTTCTCTTTTTTCGTTCTTTAAAATAGTCTGATTCTTGATGCAGGAATTTGGCAGGGGTCCTGCTGCAGTCATATGTAGCCTTGTAAAGAAATGAATCTGTCTGCGCACAATGTAACCACGCCAGCGTGACTGGATTACCACAGCTGCCATACTGTTAAAGAAGAGAAAAGAAAACATTTTTATTGTCTGTAAATACACAGTTGTAGAAAAGAGGTCGTCATAAGTTATATTTTAAACATGGACCACATAAAGTGTCATTTAAAAATAAGCAGCTTTTTTTTTCTACTACTGTCATAGAAATTAAAAAAACCACTGAAATCTTCAAATCTGAAGGAGAGAAATGGGCCAGTAGTTTAGGGAAAGACGTGAGTATAAGGGAGTTTTGTTTGTTTTTATTAAGGTAGGAGCTATTACAGAGATTTTGTATGTTACTGAGGATATTTGTCCAGAAAGTCCAGAGAGAGGAGCAAAATGTTATGATGAGGAAGAGAGCAGACAAATGTAGGAGCCAATGTTGACCTGGAAAGAGAGGTTGAACTCTCGTTCATTGAAGGGTTAACCTTGGAGAGTAAGAGGAAGGAGGCCTCCTTCACTATCAGAGGAAGGACACTGTCAGGTGCTCACTAGCTTCATTTTCTTCCCTGCCCACAGACAAATATTTAAATCACACTCTTACAAACCCAGTAGTAAATTCTGACGTTTTCCAACCTATACCTTGCACACCTATTTGCCAATTGCAGGCACTGAATCTATCAATGCTCTGTATTTTCCATATTCCTCTAGGTTGCCCACCAATATTAGCAAAATTTGAATACAAATGTACTTTGATTATAAGTGGGTTCTCAGTGTGTTTAGTCATTTAACTCTTCCTAGTTGGAAATATTTTCCTTTTTCCACACAGATTATTGCAGGAATATTATCAAGCACAGAGTATAGTCAATGCACTAACTATTCTGTCTTAATCACTTTTCAAAATTCCTAAGTTTGGCTTAAAAGATATATAGAGGAGAAGGGATTCTTGGCCTATATTCATTCCCCAATGATCCCTGAAAAAGTTTTCAATAATTTCGTAATTCTCAAACCCAATGAAATTTCTTCCTTCCTCATACTACTGGGTTTAAGGCAAAGTGGAATTAAGTGATAAATTACTAGATATGACCACATATATTTTCTCATAGTAATATATTTGTGGGAAATTATGAAGGAATGATGTAACCATTTTCTATTATTGTTTTGCTTAATTATTGTTATTACTATCATCATCATCCTCACCATCATAATCATCATTTTACCTAAAGCGAGTAGAAGCCTTCAATCTATTTTGCTATGAATAGAAAATTGAAGTTAATGGCTAAAATTTCTAATCTCATATAAAATGAGTATTTCTAGTACTTGGAAAAAACTATTTATGTTCTAATAAATCATTTCCTTCTAGGGTAAATAGAACCTTGTAAATGTTGCTATGGATTTAATTCATATTGATCATGCAATCATCCGCTCATTCCTTCATCTCTTAAACAAAAATATATTAGGGGATTTCAGAGCACTTTGGGTGATGAAGACAAGAATCAGAAAACATTTGCAATGTGTAACTAGTAAAGAATGAAAGCCTTGTGAGAAAACACATCTAACTTAAGCCAGTAGGTTACAGATACATAACAAGTTTCACTGACTAATTGTGGATTTCTTCTGAAGTCATTAATTGCTTGAATTCCTCAGCCTAATATCATCAAAATTTCTCAAGGAAAACAAAAACAAAAGGTAGATGAGGGATATTTTCTTCAGTGACTGCTTTTCTCTACATTCGGAGCAGGTAAAGAAGCTGAATTTAAGGTTTTCCAAATGTAGAGTGCTCATCATATTGACAAAAACAGCTCTATCACTATTATCATCATCATCACCTTTTTTTTAGCAAACATTATAGTGTCAAAGATGTCCTTAGTGTAAGAGCATATGTAAATCATGCTTAGAAAACTACCATACAACTGAAAAGTGAATCTCCTAAATCACTGCATGGCCCAGGTACAGCAAGAGGGTTCACATTTTCTTTCCCCTTTATTCTTTAGGTCTTTACTTTATCCACATTTTTCAGTTCTTCCAACTTACTATCTTCGTTTGGCTATTTTATTTATGATTGATGAAGAATTTCTAAATGTTTATATGAAATTTCAATAAGCAACACGTGCCTATTTGGAGCAAAGACTCCAAATTCAATAAATTAGTAAAACATAAGTCAAGAAATATTAAAGCCACTTTAAATAAGTATTTTAAAAATTTACATTAGTAAATACACCTTAGTTTCAGCACATCAAACTATTTAACACAGCTCCCAGAAAGGAAAGCACTGTTTATACTGACAACTTCTGAAAGAAGACTGGGAAAAGCAAGATTAGCTACTGTGATTTTCTGACTTCTGCCTTATTCAGCATCAGTCATTGTAAGAGAAGCTGAATCTGATGATTTTTTTTTTCTTATATTGGCTTGACAATGAGGCCCAAAGTAAAAAGAACAAAAAGGTGACAGGTCAAAATAACAGTCTTTCCTGATTTAATAAACAAAGTCAGCCATTAATTTTCTAAAAGTGTTTAATTGTTGTAAGGGGGTTTATGTGATTAATCACAGAATATTGCCCCACCTTACAGACCTGTTATGCCAAAGAAAATTATAACACATACATTCAAATACTTGCATAAGTATTTAATGCTTATTAAACGTTTACTAGATTAATAAGCAAATAAATAGCACATGCATTGGTATATTTTAAAAAATAAAATTACCAGATAATTCATAAAGTATTTTAAAATTATTTTTAGAATATAGTATTATATTTTATTTTTCTTTAAAATATCATTTTAATAATTTAGAAATTGAAAGGCAGAAAAAAAATTTCACATGTACTCATTTTAAATTAAATAACACTAGAATATAAATCAGAACCTGCCAAAATTGAATCAAATTAATTGGTACTATAATTAATAATTTGTATACATCATGAAAACATAATTAAAGGAATTATAATAATATGAAATATAACGTCGATTTAAAAAAATCCTTTAGCTAGTTATTATTTGGTACCATTGATTAAGATAATCCATCAAAAATAATAAACATATACCTGTAAAAGAAAAATGATTAATAATGCTTACATTTTTTCACTATGTTCAATATTTTGGTGATTCTTCAGAAGAGAATTTGTCATTCCTGTTTCCGTAAACAGGATTCTTTTGGTGGGGCTGCTGCTTACTTTGCTGTCATCTCTCTTCTGGTCTACGAATTTTTCCTCATTTCTTCCTTCCATTTCTTCACATGTGGAGAAGCTGCTTAATGGAGAATGACTAGAACCAGAGTTCATCCATTTCTCAGAAATACCTGGTGAGTCCAGTTTATGTTCATTTGCCTTAGAGTAGGACAGTCTATTTTGCAGTGTGCTGTCATTGTTTGTAGATGCTGAATGATTTTGCTGGACTTCTGACTCATCTCTTTTGGTGATATTTACATCCTCATGTTCATGCGCATGTCGGCATTCATTACTAAGTGTCATCAATTTCTTAAAATAATCACAGAGATTTTCTGCAATATCCAAGGTGAATACATCTCTGAAAAAATAAATGATGAGGACATTTAATAGTAAGAATTATATCAGTAAATATTAAAACTTGTGTAGGTTTTGAAATTTTCACCATATGGCCTAAAATGAACATTAAACTTTACTATAACATTAATTATAAATTATTTATTTCTAGTTGTTTATATAAAAATTAATCTCATTTCTAACAAAATTTGAAAATATTTGTTTAGTTAATTTAGATCCATCAGTCCAGACAAAATGTCTGGAAATTTTCGGACCATTTTTATTTTAGGTATTTTTGGTACAAATGAATGGGAAAAATCCATGCTTTTACTACCATAAACACGAGAAATCATGGCTAAATTTGGAAAAGTTATTTATGAAATAAAGTTAAAAGTGCTTTCTACATTGACTTTTGCCACACAAAATATTTGTATTGGACTTTTAAACAAAGAACTTCTATTATGGGAAAGTTTGTATTCCCATTTTTCTCTGGAAAAGTAATCTACTGCAAAGAGAATTTAAATACTTTAAGACATAAATGGTTATGATTCTCATGAACAATTGTTGGATTTCTATCTTGTGGATATTAAGACCTGTGTAATTAATCACTTTCATGTTTGCTAGATTTGAAGCTCTGGATAACAAACCTTATTCTTAGCTATATTTTCTTTATCTTTATTTCCATTTTATTTTTTAAAAATTTTACTTATTTCTAATTTATATTTTCTGGTTATTTGATATATAGTCACAAGATGCCTTTTTCCCCCCAACACAATACAGTACATAAAAATGTAAAAATTTAATCATAGCAAACAAAATGAAAATTATAATTATTTCCTAAAATACGGACACAATTAGATAGTTCCTGTGTTCACCAAGGTAATTATTAGACATTAGTATAGGCTCTCCAATACACATTTGATATTCTGTATTTCATTTGTTTTAATAGCTGATAATGCAAAAAAGTTTCAGTTCAATATTAGGATATCAAATCTTCATGACTCGGTGTTAGATTTATCACCACTTATGCATTAAACATATAAAATATAGTCAACTTTTCATTTTCAATGCTATAATGAAACCTAAGTCACAATGACAATAAATAGAATCTAAATTTCGACATGAGGGATGTCAAAGGTCACCTTTACATGCAAAGTTGTGCATTACTACACATGCACAAGGAAATATTAGTTTAGATTTGCATAAAGATAAATGTAAATAACAGTATTTGTTAAAAGTAAACACTATAACAATTGAAATTATCTCTAAAGATGTGAGTCTTTTTAATCTGAATAGACTATATTCAAAAATATTTAAACAGAAAACCAATGTTTACATAGGACAATCACGTATGAAAGTATAAATAGTAATAAACAGATAATTAAGTAATGAAATTTAGACATTTGGAAGTACATACTATTATTCCAGTTACAATGAAGAGTCATCATAAGTGAGAAAATATGAAATCATTTTCCTTTTCTATTTGCATTCTCTGGAGCATTGCAAATTTAAAAATACAGTTACAGATATATCAATTATAACTCACTTATTGCCATTGCAGTGCATTCAAAATTCAAGGCGGGGAATAAAATGTTCTTTCTTCAAAATTTGATTATAACTGACTCTCAACTTCTGTCCTCTGAATGTGCACAAGTGTTGACTGCTCTTCTCTACCATGGTCCCATACTACCTTAATATATAAATATATGTGTACTACGGGATAATATCTTAGTATATAACATGTGTTATATGTCTTGTATACTTGCTTTATCCATTGTAACTGTTTGTTTACTTAATTTTCTCTTATGTTAATCTGCTAACAGATTAATTTTATGTTAATCTGTTATTCTTTGAGGATAGTCTTGCCCACAATAAATTTACCACTGATTAATTGATGACTGATGGAATGAATCTTTGTTTCTTGTCTGGAGGCTATCCTCATGCTTTCATTTATCTAACATTTTAACATTTACTGTTTTAAATTATGTTCAAAATACATATTAATGTATTTAAAAGAATAAAAAATCATGCCCAGAAGTTTTTTTAAAAGGTAGAATATCCTCAAAACACAATGTTCTAATCCAAAAATATTATTATTTTAATCAGAATATTTTAAAATCGTATGTATAAATTATATTATTTATTTTAAATACAACAACGGAAATATAACAATCTTACCCTTTTCCAGTGATATAGTTCTCAATTAGTAAGTTGAAGTCTCGAATCTGGGACTGATAAAGTGTTAGGAAATGTGCTAATTCTAGTTGATAGTATTCTTCAGTGTGGTTTTCTGAATACGGGTTTAGTATATCACCATTGAGGATTCTTAGAGCAGGTAACATTTTAAGTAGAGAATGCCTATTGAAAACAAGAAAAAGTGAATAGTCTTGAGAAGTATAGTTTATATCTAAAATAACCATATGCCTATCACATAAATAATATAAGCATACAGTGTATATCTCAGAGAATGTGACTGATTTTGTAGAGAAAATGATAGAGTTAAATTTGTTTTAAAAAATCTGGTATCATGTCATGTACAAAGTGAGTTTTAAAGTTCTTGACATACATGTAATTGTTTTCTTCTAAAACATAAATTGGAAATTCAGATTTAGAAACTCAGGCAGGAATTTGGAGTATAAAAAGGCTACATTATAAAAAGAGTAAAAATGTTAGATACACTCCTTTAAAAAGAAGGTAATTAAAATAAAGTTACTGAGAGCTGCTGTTTATTTCAGAAATAGAGGTGAATCCTGATTGTTTCTCTTAATAAAATACAGGGAGGAAGGACTAAACAAGAAAGGTAGGAGATTACCCTGTTTTTCATAATCTGGAACATCTAAAGTTATGCTTTTCCCTGAATCTTGCTAAGGATTATAATAATCAATATCTTCAGGGTATGTGCAATTTAAAAGACTAATGCTATAAAAATCCAGGTCACACAGCAAAAACTTTCTCTGAAGCTCAGCCATTTGGAAGTACTTGACCAAACCTTTTACAAGGAGAGTGTAGGCCTCTTTTCATAAGGCTGCTAATGGTCACAGGGGCAAAGTGGACTTCTTGAATAAAGTCAAACCCCTAGTTAAAAACAAAAAGTTCCTATGAGGAAACTACAAAACTATAAAAGACATCAAAGAAGAACTAAATAAATGGAGAGACATTTCAATGGAGAATTTATGGATCAAAAGACTCAATATTGTCAAAATGTCAGTTCTTCCCATATTGATCTATATATTCAAATAAAGCCCAATCAAAATTCAAGCAAAGTATTTTGTGGATATCAACAAACTGATTCTAAAGTTTATACAGAGAGGCAAAAGACCCAGAATAGTCAATTTGATGCTGAAGAAGAAGAACAAAGTCAAAAGATTGACACTAATTAACCTCAAGACTTAATATGAAGCTATAGTAATCAAGACAGTATGATATTGGTGAAAGAATAGACAGATATATAGAACAAAACAGAGAGCCCAGAAATAGACCTATATAAATATAGTTGACTGATCTTTCACAAAGGAGCAAAGAGAGTACAACAGAGCAAAGATAATCTTTTTAACCAGTGGTACTAGAAAGAGTGAACATCTACATGTTAAAACATGAATCTAGAGAGACCCTACACCTTTCACAAGATAGAAACTCAAAATGGATCACAGAACTATAAAACTCCTAGAAGACAACATAGCAGAAAACCTAGATACACTTGGGTATAGTGATGACCTTTTAGATAAAACACCAAAGGCATGATCAATAAAAGAAATAATTGATAAGCTGGAGTTCATTAAAATTAAAAACTTATACTCTGTGAAAGACAATGTCAAAAGAATGAGAAGAAAGCCATGGACTGAGAGAAAATATTTGCAAAAGACATATCTGATAAAGGACTGTTATCCAAAATTATAATACAAAGAACAATTAAAAGTCAACAATAAGAAAACACACAAACTAATTAAAAATTAGGCTAGAGACCTGAACAGATACCTCATTAAAAATATATACAGATAAGAAGTCAGCATAAAAAGATGTTCAACATTATACTCATTAGGGAGTTGCAAACTGAAGTAACAATGAGATACCACTACACTAACCTATTAGAATGGCCAAAACCCACAATACTGACAACACCTAATGCTGGTAAGGATGCAAAGCAACAGAGATTCTCATTCATTGCTGGTGAAAATGCAAAATGATACAGTCACTTTGGAAGATGTTTGGCAATTTCTTGGAGAACCAAATATTCTCTTACCATATGATCCAGCAATAGCTCTCCTTGGTATTTACTCAAATGAACTAAAAACTTATGTCCATGCAAAACCCTGCAGACGGATGTTTATATCAGCTTTATTCATAATTGCCCCAACTTGGAAGCAACCAAGACTTCCTTCAGTAGGTGAATGGGTAAATAAACTGTAGTAAAAATAGACAATGAAATATTATTTAATGCTAAAATGAAGTGAGCTATGAAGCCAAGAAAAGACATGGAGGAAACTTAAACACATATTAAGTTAAAGAAGCCCATCCGAAAAGTCTATATACTGTGTGATTGCAACTATGTGACATTCTGAAAAAGGCAAAACTATTGAAACAGTAAGATCACTGATTGCCATGGGTCGGTGGGAGACAGGCATGGATAGGCAGAGTAAAGATTTTTAGGGCGGTAAAACTACTCTCTATGATATTACAATGGTAGACACATGTCATTATACATTTGTCAAAACCCATAGAATACACAGCACAAAGAGTAAACCCTGATATAAACTATGAACTTTGGTGACAATAATATGTCAATGTAAGTTCATTGATTAAAACAAGTATATCACTTTGGTGCAGAATTCGTGAGGACAGGATATGTGAGAACTCTCCATACTTTCTGCTCAATTTTGCTGTTAACCTATAACTTCTCTAAATTTTTTTTATTAATTAAGAAAATGAAAATAACAATCCCTAAACAATAAATGAGGATATCAAGGTGAGATTACTAAAATGCTAAGTTTAAGAAGAAAAACTCCAGGCAGAACCCTGATATCGGTTATTCCTTCTACCTACTGCATAGTCTGGGCTGACATATTCATCTATACAAACACCATTGTAAAACATAATTTTAGCATTTTTTTTTTATGAAAGAAGTGGCCCATGAAGGCATGGATGCATTTAGACTTGAGGTAAAGGGGGGGAAATCAATATTTCAAGCAAATGGAAGCCAAAAGAAGGCTGGCGTGACAGTTTTGATTTCAGATAACTTAGTTTTTAAACCAACAAAAGTAATGAAAGACAAAGAGGGTCACTATATAATGGTGAAGGGTACAGTTCAACAAGAAGACATAACAACCCTAAATATGTATGCACCCAACTCAGGTGCACCCAGATTCATAAAGCAAACTCTACTTGATCTAAACAAATTGATAAATGGCAACACCATAATAGTCGGAGACTTCAACACCCCGCTGAGAGCACAGGACAGATCCTCCCAACAGAAAATTAACAAAGAAATAATGGACTTAAACAGAACTCTAGAACAAATGGGCCTGACTGACATTTACAGGACGTTCTACCCAAAAACCACTGAACATGCATTCTTGTCGTCAGCTCGTGGGACATTCTCTAAGACTGACCATATCCTAGGACACAAATCATGTCTCAAAAAATTTAAAAAAATAGAAATTATACCATGTATCTTCTCAGACCACAGTGGAATAAAAATAGAAATCAACCCCAACAGAAACTCTCATTTCTACACAAAGTCGTGGAAACTAAAAAACCCTCTGCTGAACGATTACTTCATAAACGAGGAAATCAAGATGGAAATCAAAAGATTCTGTGAACTAAACGACAATGGAGACACAAGTTACCAAAATCTGTGGGACACAGCTAAAGCAGTCCTGAGAGGACAGTTTATTTCCATAAATGCCTATATCCAAAACACAGAAAGATCACAAATAGACAACCTAATGAATCGACTCAAAGAGCTGGAAAAAGAAGAACAGATGGACCCCAAACCCAGCAGAAGAAGTGAAATTAATAAGATCAAATCGGAATCTGTATTTTTAAAATACAGCCTTTCTTGTGCACTCTAGAGAATATGAACTACTGCATTGAGAAAAAATAAAATAAAGTGCCATATGTTATGCTAAAATCATAGATGCTCAGGTTTAAACTTGAATGTTAAAAACACTCAGAAATTCTAATAATTGGAAAATGGTTTTAAATTTTCAAGAAAAAAATAGCTTAGTTGCAAACTTGTAGCATACCCTGTATTATATCAATGATATCAGAAGAATTTGCTAAATAAAATAAGAAATATTGTGGGCCTGGGATAGTTATATGACAATGATTCATTCACTGATTAACTTTTCCATTGGTTTTATGTAAATGGTATGATAGTTTCTTATAACAGTATTCCTGAAACACTGAACTTAGAGAATGCATTTCAAATACATAGAGATACTATCCTTCTATCTAGAAATAATTGACAAAATGAAGAGCCATTTCAACCAAATAATCTAATATAATCCCAGAGGCAAAAATATAGGAATTTGTGTAATCAGATTAATGGACACATAAATATATTTTACCACAACATATTTATTTAATAAAACAACTATTTATGCCCCAAACAATAAAAATAATGAAAAATAAAGAAACTCAAAGACAATATGGGGCATTAGGTTTGTTTCTAGTTCTTGTAACTGTTACCGCCTGGTGACTATTGAGATAGAAACTGACACCAGATCAACAGGGGAAAAAATGATGATTTTATCATCAAATACTATATTTTGGACATGGTTAATAATATAGATATCATTAAGTACAAATTTTAGCTATGGAGAATAATTTTAGAAAATGTGAGACAACTGGGCTTGAATTTTTACATTAGAAATATTTGGATGTTGAATTTCAAACATCATTGTTATACAGAAAAGTTCCCAAATGGATTATTTTAGCCAGAATATTTTGTGATTCTTTTGAACGTAAAAATTCAGTTTCTTTTGATCTTCAAGACTGGGACAATATCTTCAGATTTGTGATTTGTATAGTCAATATCCAGATTGGAGTCAGCGTTTTATTTAAAACCTTTTCTTCTTTATTTATTTTTTTTTTAAGTAAGAGTTCTCAAACCTGCATAACACAGCAGTGCATGAATTGGCCTTAAGTTCAAAATTCGTAAGAGTTTATGATGAATATATTTGAAAGTGCTGTAACAAGTTGATTAATGTTGGAAATGAAGTATAAGAATACTGTGAGAGCTCAACATTAGTTTTTCCAGCTGGGCTCCTCCTAGTCAAGGGCTGCATCAATATTTCATTTAGTGAAAACTTCCTGGTGAATATTCTGTCATTTAGGAAGCTCTATTAATCATTAATGAATGAAATAAATTCCCAAAGGAGATTTCAGACCGAGTCTGTGGATTAAGTTTTAAAAAGAGATTTTTTGCATATCAGCTTTGTCCGTGTTATCACTGGCTAGACATGAAAGAAAGAAGCCAATTGGGAAAATCTATAACTAATCCTTTTGTTGGTATCAAGAGGTTATATAAAGTTCATTGGAACATGCTGCTTAAAGTTTGAGTTGATCCTTTGATTAACAAATCCATATTTTATAGATTTCTAGATTTTAGACCCTTTAGATAAATGAATCTGTTCTTAAAATAATAAAAGCTATATTGGGCCAATTGATCTAACTGAAATTTGACAGGTAAGATTTTCAAGTTGGGATTACTCTAATCCAGAAAAGTTCAAACATAGAAATTATAATAGCCAAATAATTGTTCATATCTATAACATAAATACTACCTATTTGCTTTCATTATTATTTCTCATTAAATATTTTCTTTTGTAAAGTACATATACTTAGAGCATTAAGCTATGAATATTTATCTTAATAAATTTATAATACTTTATGTCAATTTATTTTACCACAAGCCTAATTTATTCAATAAAATAAATGTTTATGTCCTGGGCAAATCAAATAGTGAAAAATAAATAAGTTCAAAGATTATTTGGGACATTAGGTTTGTTTCTAGTTGTTGCAACTGGCAATGCAGCAGTGTTTGGATGGAAAGTGACACCAATGGCATCAATAAGAGAATTCATATTCTATTTGCCCAACACCTAACAGAAAACCATAGCCCCTAAAGAGTTTGCTCTGAATAATGGGCAAAACTAATAATTTTTATTTGTCTCCATAGACTTGGCTCACATAGTTACTAGTTAATATTAAGATATCTATCTAAATACAATTCATCAGATATTTTCAGTATAAATAATATCACCTGTCAAGCAGTACCTCATTTACATAATTATACTCTTCTTTCAGTATACGGAGTTTCATTCTAAGATCTGGCTCCTAGAAATGAGGACTCAAAACTTGGGGATTACTAGTACTAGTATTATGCCGAGAAGACAGCCTCAGAAATTGAGCTAGTACAGTTAAATAGAGATCTTTACTGCTTCTATAGATGAAGGAGTCCTTCACCCAGATGATAAGAAGTCTAAAAATACATTTAGGTGGCCTTCTCTCTCTCTGTCTCTGTCTCTGTCTCTGTCTCTGTCTCTGTCTCTCTCTCTCTCTCTCTCTCTCTCTCTCTCACACACACACACACACACACACACACACACACACACACATACAAATTTTTAAATAGGTGCAATTTCTGATCCCCTAGGATTTGACATTAAAAGTTTATATTCCTTATAGTAATTTGTCCTACAGATCAATTTCTCAGAAAACTTGGGGAATCTGATAAATACCATGGTACTTTAGATGTCCAAAAATTATAATTTTAGAACTTCTGATATTGATAATTACTATGAATTGGTAATCACACCAATTGTCAATTTATAGGGAATAGTTTTTCTAATCACCAAAGTAAAACTAATAAATTCAATAGAAAAATTAGAGTGGTGGAAACATGCATTTTTCCAAGCCTTTACACATTATAATGTAAATAAATACTGTAATATATTTCTTCAACAAATATGTTTGGGTGTCTACTACATACCAGGCACTGTGCAACTGGAAGCAAAAAAGATATATATATTTCTTTCCATTAGGGATATGAAATTTTAGATAACTAAGTGTCTTAGATTATGTCCTTTTTTAAAGTTTAATAGATATGAATAAAATTTCTAAATTGAACAGATCTCAGTCAAATGTTAGGACACACACCTGAAATGGATAAACTAAGTATAGTTTACACAATTTAGCACTGCAGACCAAGATGTTAAACTCTGTGTAAAGACATAGATGCCCTTTAAAACTTAAGGAGTATATTTCTCTTCACCATTCAGAGTCTGCTTCCAAGTTCTGAATAGCAACTCTATCACCAATTATGGTTCCTCCTGTTCTCTTTAAGATTGCATTTCTGTTCCTGTATTCAATAAAAATTAAGAACATTGGTCTGAAAATTTATATTCTAGGTGTCTTAAATGTGTCCACATTGAAAATTGACCCATTCATCCAAGGAGAAAGTGGTGAAGACTAATGGACAATATAAGCAAAGAAAAGTGACTGATACATTTTCCCCAGGAAATAAAGGGAGAGACCTATCTCTGAGTAAATAGAACACTAACTTGCTAAGGTAAAAAAAAAAAAAAAAGCAAGAGGGAAGCTATGAGCTTATTATGAATTGGATATGAGGCAAGAAAAGCCATCTAGACTTTCAGGAAGCCAGGGATTTTGTGTCCTAAAGATAGCCTGGGAGCTATTTAGTATGTTAAAAGATAATATCTAGCAGAGAAAATGAGTGAGGAGGGTATATTCTCCAGGAGTCCAACTGAGGTATTTTAATGGTCTCCCTGAAATCGCACTTCAACCAGTAAAACAATGGATATAGTTTGGTTAACATAATAATGGAAAATAGTAAAATTTTTGTGTGTCTACTATATTCTAGGAATTTTTCTAAAAATTGTATTATATCGTTCAATTAACAAAACCACTTCATGAGATTATTATCCTTATTTTACCACTAAGACTTCAGAGACATAATAAAGTTAAGTTACTTGTCTAGGATCACACAGTATGAGGCAGGGGTAGGATGTCTTTGTTTAAAAACACAGTAGTTTCCAAACTTTAGTATGTATCAGAGTCACCCAAAGGACTTTTTAACTTAGCACCATTCCTAAGTTTCCGATTCAGTAGGTCTGGACGGTGTCCAAGAGACTGTATTTCTAACAGGTTTTCAGGTGGTGATGAATGATGCTGGTCAGGGGATACACCTTTGAGAACCAGTACACTAGGTTACAATCTTTCCTCTGTGATACACAACTTAAAGTATACTGGCAAAAGATATTTCTAAACTGGAAGTTGACAAATTGTGTTCTAAATCAAATGGAAGCATGCAAGGTTTTCCTAGGAAACAAAGCTTAATATTAGAAACTTATATGGAAACTGAGCTTTAAAGAAAAATGAAAGAAAAACAGACTTTGGGGGCAAAAACAATAACCCTTCTATGATACACAAGTTAACAATAAGTAGTAAATTATACAGGTGTTTGACTTGGTGTAAAAGTACTGCTATCTTCTTAACCAAATACAAATTAACAAACCCAGGAAACCAACTCATCTGGAAAGAAAGTGTCAGAGGTTTGCAATAGGTAGCCTCAGACAAGAGAAAGCATAGACACTACTCGCCAGACTCTCTTAGCTGGTTCTACAGGTCGATTAAGTCAGATATAAGGAATTTTAAACATAATCAGACATTTAATTATTCTGTAAGATATCCTATGCTCCTCCAAAGTCATGAGATCCAGGGTCTGAATCTGGATATGTCCACATATTGCTGGGAAACCAAATCAGGGCGAAGAGTCAACTGCTTCTGCTGTAGGATCAAATGTCACAACAAACACTTTTTTCAATTATTCATTCCTCTCTGTTTGCATTTTGTTTATACATGTTGTATTTTCACTGCAAGAACAAATTGACAGGACTCACTGACTTGATCGCAACTCTGAGGATCCAGAAATATATTTTCCTACCTGGATTCTAGTAAGCATTTCCCTTTCCATACACTTAGCATGTTTGTGTTGCCAAATTCATTTTGCTAAATTATAACCTTATCTATTCTTGGCTTGTTCTGCCCTGATGTACCCATGAAATGACATAATAAAAATGTCAAATGTATAATTTATCATGGTAAACCATGTACAAATCCATGCTTCTGAGCATAAAAAGAGAAGAGTGTAAGCCAGAATCATTACCAATACTAGAAAATTCCAAAGTTGACATGTGCAGATTCTTTTAGTACTCTGAGATGTAGGGATGTAACTCATTTAAACTCGGGCCAATGAGTAATGATCTGAGGATGTGTGAGAAAAATCTATCTAACGCCAAGGAAAAGAACCATAGAAAGCTAAAGGCAGAACAATTACAGAAATTCACAAAGGGAATTAGTTCCCACAAGCCAAATTTTAAAGGATACATATACTAGACATCCAGCACAATACCCAGAAAATTGGCATGATAGCAGTGGAGTTAAATTAGTCCTTGCCCAAAAATTCCTTTGGATTGTCCTAAAAGAGCTTAAAAACAAGCTTTGAAAGTATCTCACTAGTTCCAAGTAACTTAGCTCTTGCACACCAGGAACAAAATAGATGCTTTTTAAAGCAATACGACAAAATTAAGTATCAACAATATCAAATTCAAGATATCCAGAATACAACCAAAATTGATCAGGCATGCTAAGAAGCAGAGAAATATGATCCAGAATTAGAGAAAATAAACAACAAAAATAGACCCAAAAATGATAGAGATGATGGGAATACCAGAAAAGGATATTGAATTAAAACAGCTATTGATATTATAAATATTTTTTACATTCAAAAAGGTTCTAGAAGAGATGAGTATGATTAGGAGAGAAATCACAAATGTTAAAGACATAATGGAAAACACATAAATGAAATTTCTATAGATGAAAAATATATTCTGTAATCCAAAATGAAAAAAAAAAATACTCTGGATGGGACTGACAGTGGAGAAGATATTTAGGAAGAAAATATCAGAGAACTTCTTCAAGACATGACAATAAAAACTATTCAGAGTGAAATACAGAAAGAAAAAAAGAAACATAAGTAAAACAATAGAGCAACAGAAACTTGTGAGATAATTAAAGTGGTCTAATCTTGTTGAAATTGGAGTCATAGTAGGACAGAATAGGTAGTAAACAAGCAGAAAACATATCTGAAAAAATAATGGCCAAAAATTTTCCAAATTTTATGAAAACTATAAATCTACAGGTCCAAGAGTTTCAAAAAACCCTAAGCTGAGTAAACCTAAATAAAACCACAGCAAAATACATCACAATCAAATTGCTTAAAATCAATGATAAAGGGAAAATCTTAAAATCATTCACAGAGACAAGAAGAAAGACCAGAATGTCAGCAGACTTCTCATCAGAAATGATGAAAACCATAAGATAGTGGATAGATGATTCATAAAGTACTGGGGGAGGGAAGTAATTGCAAAGGGACACAGTTCATTTTTTAAGGTGATAAAAATGTTCAATATCATAATTGTGATGGGATTTACAAATTATTCATATTCATAAACAAAATGATTAAATTTATCATATGTAAGTTACCACAAAATAGCTGATTAAAAAAGATGTTGGTCAATTTTGGGGACATGGTGTTAGTATACTACAAGAGTTTTAAATGACAGAACCTTTTTCCTAAGAAGAAAATGTATTAAAAAATTACAGAATTTTTTTTTTTTTGGGTTTACATTTAGCTACTGAAGTATTCTAAAGAGAGGCATGAATTCATATATGCTTATAATACAAACCGTTTAACAGATATCTACTTCCAGTTTTAAGAAAATAAAACAAAACCAAATTATTGCTAGAAAGGTAATAATTTAAGTAGCAAGCAATGTGATTTAGATGACTTGCAAAAAGTAATTCTCAACAAATGTATTTTCTATAAATGCAAAACCTAAGTTAATATCACACTAAACTTGTCACATAATCAATGGTTGGCATGACAATTATAATTTCAAATTTATATTAGTTCAACATGTGCAAGAAAATTATTTTGGGCTGAAGATATTTTTAAATCTATTTTTATAAAACCTTTCTATTTTTGAATAAATTTAAAATTTTTATTAACTTTTCCCAAGTAATTATTATTTATAGAACAATTTTGATCAAATTGTGTTTTCTGCAACTATAATAAAGGATTTTCATGGGGTGCCACAATGTTTCTTTACCTCCAGTTTATTTCTTGAAGAAGTGGGTTTCCAGTGAGAGACAATTCACGGAGAGAATAGCATGCATTGAACCATACTTTGGCACTTGTAAGATCTACAGAAAATAAACAAAATCATTTTGAAAGGTATCACAGATATAGAAAAAGTATCATAAATCAATGACAATTTTATTTATTGGTTAGCTGTTAAAGAAAAGCAGTATTTTTATTTTTCTGTATAATAATATGTACTTTTAAAGGAAGACAATATTTAGTTAAAAACATGGATAACTGTAAGAATATGTTTCTACCATTGAGCAGCTGTGTGAACTAGTGCAAATCTGCTTTCCAACTCAGGTTCATACCTAACTCATACGGTCATGATTAAATGAGATAATGTGTATAAAGGGCTTAGAACAGCTTGTGCCAGACTGTAAGAAAAAGATCTGAAGAAGTGAAATTTAAAGTAATAGGATAGGTGCTAAAATTGAATATATACCTGAATAGAATTACATGGACCTTTTGAACTTTCAAAAGTAAATATTAAAAATAATTGATCTCAAGCAGTCAGAGAGTAGAATGATGGTTATCAAATACTGGGAAGGGTAGTGGGGAAGGGGGGATAAAGTGGGCATGGTTAATGGGTGCAAAAATATAGTTAGTTAGAATGAACAATATTTGATAGCACAACAAAGTGACTATAATCAATAGTAAGTTCGGGTATACTTTAAAATAACTAAAAGCGTGGAATTGGAATGTTCCTAACATAAAGGAATGATAAATTCCTGAGGTGATGGGTACCCCAATTACCCTGATTTGATTAATTCACATTGTATGTCTGCATCAAAACATCCTATGTACCCTATAAAGATACACAACTATTATGTAGCCAAAATAAGTAAAAATGAAAAAAGAAATTGCAGGTAGATGTAGGGTACATTACAGAAAGATTTATATTGAATTACTTTCCCACAGAAAATAACCATAAAACTAGACTACAAAAGCAAATGTAGGTAGTACTCTGAGAGAAAGGGAACACATAATGTGAGCTTGCAATCAGTTTATGATCACAGTAATTTTCTGTCTGGAGGCATGTTACCACTTCTGAGCAGGAAAGTGGAACCCAATCAAAGAGGTGGTTTTACTGAGCTTGAGGAGGCAAAGATTAGAACTGAGGCTGGAATATACGTGGAAAAGCACTAAGAAGCTGGGATATGTGTATGTTGGGTAAGAGGTGGGTAGAAGCCTATATGAGGATTTACCACAGATCCTTAGAAAAGTGCTAGGTGTTACATAGGTAGGACAAGACTTTGCAAAACCTAGCAGGGATCACCTGCTCATCTAAATAAATATACCATTCAGAAAATTAATATGTCGAATGGTGGCCCGGACAAAATGTTTACAAAACATATATCTGACAAAGAATTACCACCCAGAATATATTAAAATTTTCTATAAATCGATAAGATAAAGGAAAATAACTTTTTTTTTTTTGAGACAGGGTCTTGCTCTGTTGCCCTGGCTAGAGTGCAGTGGCGTCATCCTAGCTCAATGCAACCTCCAACTCCTGGGCTTATGAGATCCTTTTGTCTCAGCCTCCCAAGTGTCTGTCACTAAAGGTGTGAGCCACCACACCCAGCTAAGAAAATAATTACATTTTTTAAATGGTGAAACATTTGAAAAGACATAACAAAAGAAGATAGAAAAATCACCAATAAACACTTATAAAGAGGTTCAACATCTTTACATAAGGGCGATGCAAAAAAAAAAAAAAAAAAAAAAAACCAATGTACTAATAATGAAATGCTAAACACTCTCTAGAATGTAGCAATTGGAACTCTCCTACACTACTGGTAGGGTGTAAAGTGCTACAACTACTTTGGACAATAGTTTACCAGTTTTTTTTGAAGTTAAACATACACCTACCCATTATACAGCCTTACACTCTTACACATTTGTCCAAGAGAACTGAAAACATAAGTCCACAAAAAAATTTGCGCAAGAATTTCCCTAAGAACTTTACATTTGTAGTAGTCCTAAACTGCAAACAATCAAAATACTTTTCAACAAGGAAACTGATACGCAAATTATGATATATTCATACAATAGTTTATACTTCAGCAAAAAAAAAAGAACTGATATAAATAATATGCTGAAATGTCACATGAATACTGAACAAAGAAAACTGGAGGCAAAAAAACAACATACTGCTTGATCTCTTTAACATAAAGACAAAATTAATCAATGGTGACAAATTCAGACTGTAGTTGCCTCTAGGAGTGGACTTACTGGGAATGGGAATTGGGAAATTTTAAGGGGAGGAGGGAATTAGTCAATTTAATTCATGATTCTTTAATAAATTTTTTCTTGAAATGGGGAATTGCTATGTTTCCCAGGCTGCTCTTGAACTCCTGGGCTCAAGAGATCCTCCTGCCTTGACTTCCAAAGTAGCTGGGATTACAAGGATGTGCCACTGCACTTTTCTCTAATAAAACTTTTAATGGGTGACTACTCTATACCGGTTAGGAATAAACAAGTTAGACAAGTTTGTTTACTCATCGTCATTAGTCTATTTATTTCATATATAAAAGATATATGACTTTTAAATAAAAATAGAATTGTGACGTTTCCTAGGCCTACTATAAAGATATGGAGGTAATATAATTTTAAAAGTAGAAAGAAAATTCTAATTGAATTATTTCAGCATACTTTATTGCACAGATTTACTGTTTGTGCATACCCTTAACATATGTATTCAGAACAACTCTTTACCATATTTGGAATGGAAACTCAAAAGCCTGTTATTTAAAAAAATTTTATATTATTCTAAACTTACCAGAAAGACAATTGTTGCTGACATCTAGTTTTTCCAGAGAAACAAAATGAAAAAGTGGTACAATTTTTGTCAAGCTGAAAACAAAAACAGAATTCATAAAAATTCCAAAATGTAATATCCTTACTATTATCATTATTACTATTCAACAATGCATTTATATAATACATTTATATAACTGTATAAAATTTCATATATAATTATAATTGTACAATTATAACATCTACTAACAGTGCTTGTTAAAAAATGGAGTAATTACAGGATTCTGAGTATTTATAATGGAAAATTTCTAGTCATTTTTTTTCTGTTTTTATTTTAGCTACCATCCCATGGAAATGCATCAAGTCATTTTTAAAAAGAAATTGTCATGGAATTGCCAATTTCAATCATAAATATCATGGACTTTGATGTGCATTTGCCATTCAAATAAAATATACCTTTTTTGTTCTTATTATTTTTGCCTTTGTATAAACCTAAATTTACAAGAATTTATATTATCTATGTTTTTTAATCCCTGGCAGAAAGAGCCTAAACCTTTAAGGTACAACTATAAAAATTCACTTATTTTCACTTTTCAGTGGAATAACTGATGAGTCACTAGTTTTGTTCTTTAACTTAAAAAATCTTTGTTTACTGCATTGAAAGTATTATAAGTACTATAATATAAGTATCCAAAAATTACACTGGGCTTAATTTTAAATTGGAAATATGCTCATGATATTAAAAAAATGAATCTAAGAAACACAATAATGTACAATGTTTTAATCTATACAATGGACTTAAATTTAATAAAATATACTGATATTTAAAATTAATACTCTTTTAATTATGTATATTAAAAATCTAATAGCAATAAACTTGCCTCCTACTTTTTAAATAAAAAGTTATTATTTTCTACATTATAATTTTCATTAATAATCCATATTCACGAGAAAAACATAAGTGACATTCAAAATTTACATATTGGAAACAAAAGCTAAGAAGGGAAAATTAACTCTAGCTTGATATGTATTTCCAACTAAAACAAGTCTACACTACACTTGTTCTGTAACATAATATCACATTATCACAGTTATTTGGAAATTAAAATCAAGCCAGTTTATTTGAATCTTTAAATAAGACAAAAACTCCTTTGTATAAAATATATTCTCATCACTATTTAAAAGGACTTTTGAATTAATTCCCCCTTATAAATGTTGAAATTCCATAACTGCTCAAAATATGCTTTGGCTAAAGGAGTGTCTCTGGTACCAAAAAAACAAACAAAAAGAGGAATGCATTAATTTCTACTTCTTTTTCTTTCTTGCTTTTTATTCTATCCCTCCAGTTGTCTTTACCTCTATTTCTGTGAACTCCCTGGCGTGATTTAAAAAAAAGAAAAAGAAAGAAAAGAAAGGGAAAAAACCCTATTATTTTAAGGTCAGAAACTCACAGAATAATACTATGACTGGAAGACTCATGGAGTCTGGTACAAGACTAACCCTTCTATTGACCTTGACTCCTCTCTTGTACTATCCTGTTCTGCATTAGCAGAGAGAAAGAAGATACTATTGATGAAAACATAGACTAAATAATGAGGTCAGGAGAAGATCTCTCTACATGTTGCCAATCCTAAGTACAATACTACTATTCGTATACAGTACCACTTTTAAAAAACAGTTTCTAGGAGGAAAACGATTCAAGGTGATAAAATAGTGAGAAAAATTTTGGCCGTTACATTTATAGATATACTTCATTATCTGTGAATACACTCCATAATGGTAAAATTTACTGAAATGTCACGTGGATATTGAAGAAAAGGAAGGAAGGAAGAAGAGGGGAAGAGAAGGGAGGAGGGAAGTGGAAAAGCAAGGGAGGAGGGAGGCAAGGAGGAAGGGATGGAGGGAGCAAGGAACGTAAAACTTTGCCTATACATAATTAGTGGGTTTAAGTCTCAGTCGTATGACATTTCCTACTAAGCATGTACTACATCATTATTGAGAGTAATGCATTTTAATTCTTCAAGTAAAAATATAATTCTAATAAATGTTATTAACAAGAAAATCCTTTTTAATATATTTCTATTACTAAATCTTTGTCCTACTGAAAGGATTTTGAAAGATTAATAGCTAATAACATATTACATCCTTCAGAATACAATTTTTCTCTTTTTTCTGAATATCTCATGTTTTCAGCCAATAAATTATAGGTAACATATAGGTTATATGAAGTCCTCAAATGAAAATAC
>RJWJ010014329.1:0-38139 GCA_004363605.1 Indri indri | reverse complement strand
CCTAAAACTAATAAATGAGTTCAGCAAGGTTGTAGGATACAAGGTCAACACACAGAAATCAACTGCATCCTATATACCAACAGCAAACGGGTGGAAACTGAAATAAGGAATTTACAATTGCTCCAAAAGAAAACACAATACTTAGGTTCAAATCTAGCAAAACATGACAGAATCTGTTTGCTAAAAAGTACCAAACACCAATGAAAGAAGTCAAAGACCTCAATAATTGGAGAGACTTACTGTGTTCATGGATTGAAAGACTCAACAGAGTAACATTGTCATTTCTTCCCAAATCAATCTATAGGTTTAGTGGAATTCCTATCAAAATCTCAGCAAGGTTTTTTGTAGACATAGGCTTATTATAAAATGTATATGGAAATGTAAAGGCTCTAAAATAGCCACAATAATTTTGAAACAGAAGACTAAAGTGGGATGAATCACTGTTCCAATGTTAAGGTTTCCTGTATAATGATGCCAGTCCAGATCATTGGCATTGATGGAGGGCATGGTATTGCTAGACACATGCACCTGTGAAACAGAACAGAGGATACAGAAATAAACCAACACACATATTCTCAATTTATAAAGTTACGCATCTAATACTGTGTTTTTATTCATCTTTCCTATGTTTAGATATCTTCAGATACACAAATATTTACCACTGTGTTACAGCTGCCTACAATATTCAGTATGGTACCCTGCTGTACAGGTGTGTAACCTGGGAGCAATAGGCTATGGCATCCAGGTTTGTGTAAGTGCACTCTATGATGTTTGCACAACATCAAAATCACCTAATGACTCGTTTCTCAGAACGTCACATCCCTGTCGTTAAGCGACCCATGACTGCATTTGACAACGGTACAAATGCAGTTCTGTGAAGGATGATGTTGGGACAATGGGACGTCTGTGGGCAAAAAAGTGAACCTCAATGTGAGCTTCACCCCTACAAAAATTAACTCAGAATGGATCATGGACTTAAATGTGAAAGGTAAAACTATAAAGCTTTTTAAAAAATAGAATAAAAGCTTTAAGTCTAGAGCTAGGGGAGGAATTCTTAGACTTCACATCAAAAGCATAATCCATCAAAGGAAAAATTGGCCAAAATCAAATCCTTTTGGTTGGTGAGAGACCCTTAAGAGGATGAAAAGACAAACTGCAGATGGGAAAAAATATCTGCAAACCACATAGGAACCTCAGGAAGGACTCGTGTCTAGAATACATAAAGAACTCCCAGAAGTGAACATTATAAAACACACAATCTCGTTAGAAAATAGGCAAAAGGTGTGAACAGACGTTTCACTGAAGAGGACACAGGGTGGCAGATAAGCACGTGAAAACATCTCGACTTCATTAACCATTTGAGACATGTAAATTAAATCTACACTGAGATATTACTGCAAATGTATCACAAGTGCTAAAATAAGAAAGCAAATGTCGTAAGCTAAAAAGGACGCAGAGAAGCCAGTTCACTCGCACGTTGCTAGAGAACATAAAATGGTACAGCCACTGTGCTAAAGATTTTGGCAGTTCCCTTTAAGACTAAAAATGGATTTACCATACAACCCAGCGATTGTGCTCGAGCATTTATCCCAGATAAACAAAACCGTAGGCTCACAGAAAAATGTGTGTGTTAATATCCACGGCAGCTTCATCGCTAGCAGGTAACACTGGAAACCACCCACTCGTCCTTCCCCAGGCAAATGGACGAACAAACTGGTGCACCTGGACAACGGCGTACGGCTCAGCAATAGAAATGAATGAACTGTTGAAACACATAAAGATGTGGATGGATCGCAAGAGGATTATGCCAAGTGAAAAAAGCCAAAGGTTATTTATATGTAGTATGATTCCATTTATATTATATGATGTCCTTGAAATAACAAAATTACAGAGATGAAGAACAAATCAGTGGTTGCCAGAGGCTAGCAAAGTGGCGTGTGGCCATAAAGCATGACATGAGGGAGTCTTGAGGTGATGGAAATGCTCTGCGTCTTGACGATGTTGGTAGTCCATGGAGCTCCCTTCATGGGTGATAAAACTGCATAGCGCTGTGATGCAGACACACACACACACACACACACACACACATATGAGTGCGGGTATGACTAGTGGAGTCTGCATATGTTCTGCACATTGCACCAAAGTCAACTTCCTGGTGTTGATACTGTACTTAGTCGTGCAGGTGACAGCACTGGGAGACACTGGGTGGTGGGTACACAGGACCTCCCTGTATATTTCTTTGCAACTTCCTGTAAATCTATAATTATTTCAAAAAGAAAGTTTTAAAAATTGTATTCTGTGTGCCAGCAACAAAGAAACAGAGAATAAAAGTTTAAAAATAAATCATTTGTGCTAGAATTTTTTTAAAAACTTCAAATACCTAGAGATGTGAATGACACCCCTGCACTGAAAACTATGAAACAGTACTGATAAATCGTAGACGTTATACGTTGAGAAAGAGATACCTTGTTCTTAGTTTAAAAGTCTCAAAATTGTGAAGATGACGTTTATCTCCACATTGGTGTATAGATTCAACACGATGCCAGCATGGAGACCACAGTGACCACGCCGTGGGTGCACAGCCGCCTGCTGGTTTCTGATCCGTGCTGTCCTGCAACGCCTCCTGACCCCCACTTTATTCACTGTCCCTGGTGTAAGAACATGTCAATTTGGATGTCGACACGCAAATTACAGTCTATAAAGCACACAGCATCCATGCCTGGTCTGGGGGTCGCCCGTAACCGTATCTATAGAGCGAGCACACCCTTTCCCTGTGGTATGTAAGCCCTGGGTCCAGGGAGTGGCAGTGCAGAGATCTTACCTGTCTTGCTGCTGCCTGAGACCAGGCTTCTGTCCTTAAGTTCCCCAGTAAATCACCCTCTGCCGATGAAACTGGTTTTGTCTGCCTGCTTCTTTGGTTTCTCTGCTCCTTCGGCATTTGGGGTCCGCTCCACATATACGGCGTTTTCACAAAACAACCAATAAAAATCCGCAAGTTTTTCTTTTGTTGAAATTGACAAGCTGATCCTAAATCGTATATTCTCCCATCTGGGAAGGGCTGGGAATAGCCAAGGCAAACTTGGAGACGAAGAACAAGGATGGACGACACATGACCAGATATCCAGGCATGTGAAAAAGCCGCAGTAAGTCAACAGCGTACTATTGGTGCAGGAATATGAAGTGGACACACTGGGCAGAGTGGAGTCCAAGCACTGACGACTCGCCTTGCTTTATTCACTTCACTGCATCGCACTTTGCAGATGTCACATTTCTGGCGGATTGAAGGTTGTGGCAACCCTGCGTCGAGCAAGTGAGTGGCGCCATTTCTCTAATGACGTGCTCACTTTGTGTCTCTGTGTCAGCGTGTTTTAGCGATAAAGTATTTTTAATTAAAGTATTACGTTGTTATAGATAATGCTATTACACACTTAATAGACTATGGTATGTATAAACATAACTTTTATGTGCAGTGGGAAACCAAAACATTTCTGGGGTTCACTTTATTGCAATATTTGCTATATTGCAATGGTTTGGAACTGAGCCCGAAATATCTCCGAGGTGCCTGTGTGGATAATCACGTGGTTTGCGACATTGCAGAGGGGAAAGTGTGATCCTTTCAGTAAACGGTGGGTGGGGTGCAGGGTCACGTCCATATGGAAAAGAACGAATTTTGACCCACATACTATAAATAAAAATTAATTTCAGATGGAGTACAAATGTAAACATGAAAGATAAAACAATAAAGCTTCTAGAATGAAACAGGAGAACATCTTCATGACCTTGGGAGGGGCAAGCGTTTCTTAGATGGAAAATAAAAAACTAACTGTAGAGGGGGAAATGCACACATCAAAATAAAAGAACTTCTCTTCATCAGAAAACACCATTAATGTGCTCGCTTCGGCAGCGCATATGCTAAAATTGGAACGATACAGAGAAGATTAGCACAGCCCCTGCACAGGATGCCACGCAAATTCTTGAAACATTCCATTAAAAAAAAAAAAAGGAAAAAAACACCATTAAAAAAATGAAAAGGCAAGTACACAAACTGGGAGATTTTTGCAATAAATACAGCCAGCAGAGGGCTCGGATCCGGAATGTGTGAGAACTCCCGTGTTAAAAACAAAAAGAGACTCCACAGGCTTGAATGGGCCCTTCAGAAAGGGCATCCGAGGGACAACAAGCCACTAAATGTTAAAAAGGTGCTCACCGTCCTCTGTCACAGCAGGAACGCTTATGAAAGTCGCAGTGAGCGGCCCTTACAACCCGAGCAGGGCGGATAAATTGAAAAACATCTATGAGACTTTCAAATGTTGGTCAGGAGATGGAGCTACCGGAATTCTCGGATACTGCTCATGGGAATGAAAAGTGGTGCATTCACTTTGGAAAACAGGTTTTCAGTTTCTGCTAACCCTGACCATGCACATACATTACGCTGTGGTGATTATGCTGGTATAGCCCACGCACATATAGGCCCAGCCCACAAAACTGTGTGCATATTAATCAAAAGCCATGAACCAGGATGCTTACAGCAGCGTTATCCATAATAGAGAGTAGCCATCTACTGTCCACACAATAGAACACATACATGCATCGTGAAATATGCGAGTATCGCACAGCGGTGAGAATGCTGAACTATCGCTGCCTGCAGACCCAAGGATTCACCCAAGCACGGTGAGTGAAAGAAGCCGAATACAGTGGGTAAATGCTTCATGATTGCATTCATAAAAGCCTCAAAACACCAATGCCAGCGTCTGGCGTTGGAAGTCAGGATAACGGCTCTTCCGGGGCAGGGACAGCGATGGGGAGAGGCCTGAGAGAAGCTTCTCACTCTGGCCTGGGAGCTGCTTATGCGAGTTGGTCCTTTTGTGAAAAAACACGCAGAAGAAGGCTCGTTATTGTGCAGTTTTGTGGTTTGTTAAATTTCATTTAAGAATTAGTTAAGAGTACAAAGTGCCATGTGTGATGTTGTTTTATCACCACTAATTACATTCTATGTCACTTAATGGTCCTACTGTGAAGCTCGACTCCAGCCCAAGGTCTTTTTCAAGGCATCCTTAAATTCCTTGTTCCTCAGACAGTAGATCAAGGGGTTCAGGATTGGGGTGAGGACAGTGTACACAGCAGAGATGAGCTTGTTGGAGCTCCGGGAATCAATGGCCTGGGGCCGGACGTACATGAAGATCATGGCCGTGTAGAAGATGGCGACCACAGTGAGGTGAGAGGCACAGGTGGAGAAGGCTCTCCAACGGCCGCTGGCCGAGGAGATGCGCAGGACAGCCAGGGTGATGTGCCCATAGGACAGCACGGTGGCCAGGAAAGGGAACACCAGGATGATGAAGGCCAGGATGAAATCCACCAGCTCTGCCGTGGAGAAGTCTGTGCAGGCCAGCTTGAGGACGGGGGAAATGTCACAGAAGAAGTGGTTCAGGACATTGGAGCCACAGAATGTGGCGCTGGAGATAAAGTAGACCTTGATCACGGAGACGGTGAAGCCGCTCACAAAGGAGAAGACCACCAGCTGGACACACAGCCCCGTGGTCATGATGACGTGGTAGCGCAGGGGGTGGCAGATGGCCACGTAGCGGTCGTAGGCCATGGAGGCCAGGAGCACACACTCTGTGCACACCAGGGAGCTGAAGAAATAGAGCTGCGTCATGCACCCGATGAAAGAGATGCGTTTCCGCTGAAGGAGGAAGCCGTCCAGCATCTTGGGCATGATGTCACACACGTACCAGATCTCCAAGGTCGACATGGAGCCCAGAAAGTAGTACATGGGCCTGTGGAGGGAGGTGCTGCCCCAGACGGTGAGGATGATGGCCAGGTTCTCCACCAGGACAAAGAGGAAGGTGAGCAGCAAGAGCAGGAAGAGCACGTACTGCAGCCCAGGTGCTGTGGGGAAGCCCACGAGCACGAACGTGCTGACCTTGGTGACATTCTGCCCCCTCATCCTTCTGCGCTGGGGACCCGGGGCCTGCCAGACATCAAAGAGCGAGATCAAAGGGCTGCAGGGCAGCTGCAGAGGAGAGAAAGTGGAGCCGAACCTCAGGGTGAGTTGTGCCCAAAGATGGGGACAGCAGGGGAGAACAATATTGGTTCAGCTCCAGGCATTAAGCGGAAAGCGCTGTGTGCTTGCGCCCGCTGCAGTGATGATGCGGGAGGGAAGAAGAGAGGACGCCGCCGTCAGGCGCAGTAAGGGGGGCTGTCTGCACGGCCCACGGGAGTAGCTAGCACAGCCCGGTCTCTCTGTTCTGCTGTGGGTTTGGGGCCTGGTTTGACACAGCCATGGGCTCCCCGGCCGCCCTAGCGTGCTCTCCCACCACCGCCTCAGGCATGCGAATCACAACGACGCTTATTTAATTTTTCCCTTGAAAGTTAGAGATGGCAAGGCTGGCACTTGCCCTCTGCAGGGCCAGGGCGTGCCATGGCCTGGACAGGCCTCTCTGGGGAAGGCGCACGGGTGTAAACCAGGCCATGGCACCTCCTCCTGGGGGGAGCTGGGCCCGAGCCGCTCTGCCAGTGGGGGAGGTCTTGCTTCCGGGCTGTGTGGCCACTGCTCCCACGCACCCGAAGCCAACGTGTGCACACACATGGTCACTCACACGCACACACATACACATGTTCACACACCCTTATACACATGTCCAAGCACACACACTCACATGTACACACACGCACACACACACCCTCACATATGTGCAGACATATACGCCCCACACATGCACGTATATGCATGCACTCACACACACACACCCCAAACACACTCATGCACGCACACACACGCCCACCCTCACACACATGGGCAAACACACATGCACGCTCACACGGAGACATCTCTGCCTTTCCAGCTGAAGGAGACCACAGGGGCGGCTGCAAAGTCAGCTGGAGCCTGGGGAAACTGAGGCACGGAATGCCCGGACACTACTGGAGCAGAGCCACAGCGGGAGAATGAGCCCAAGAGCTGGAAGGGCAGGTCTTGGGAGCCGCGGAGTGACGGGCACAGTGGTGGGGGGAGACAGGCACAGCGGCCAAGCGCGCGTCAGCGAGAGGCGCAGGGCTGGGCGCATCACGGGGCTTCACGGGAAGTGAGGGCAGGTCAGGACGGGCTGCAGGGCGCTGCGGGGGATCTGCGAAGCGAGACCCTCACCCCGTTGGTAGGTGGGCTGGGCCTCAGAGCAGACCGGGGTCCCTGGTCTGGAAATTCAAAAACGAACCAAAGATGTGGCAGGGACGACGTGAGTGCCCTGCTGGGAAAGTTCCTGCGAGAACACGCTGGCAAAGAGAACACATAAAACCAAAGAGAGAAACACCAAGGGAACGAGGAGTTGGCATTGCGGTTGCTGAAGTGACTTGTCTCCCAGGAGCTCCTGCAGCTGGGCGCACCCGGGGTCGGGGTCGGGTCCAGGCAACACCAACAGAGACAGGCGGGGCGCTCTGAGCAGGGCGAGACCCAGAGCTCAAGTCCAGGGGCACGTTCCAGTCCGAGGACGATGGGGCCTCGAGATCCCGGAGTGCGTGGACGCAGAGCCCCCGCACAGCCCTGGGAGGTGCTGGCCAGTCAGGGCAGCAGCCTCTGCAGCGGTCGGAGCTACCAGCCAATGGGGGAACCCGACTGGGCTAGACAGCCAGGGAGCGCAGAGGGGCCCTGGGGAGGGGGCTGCAGGCTCTCAGAGTTGGCCCACGGGAGGGGACAGAGAGGGGCGCCCCGTGGCTGTTTTCACTGGGTGGTTTAGGCAGGCGGCTGGGGACTTCCGGCAGCTCACGGCTGGAGGGGGCGCTGATGCTAAGGCCACGGTACCGGAGGTGGGTCTGGCAGGCTGCAGCGGAGGGCGGAGCGGGGCAGAGATGTGTTCATCTGCCACAAAATGCCCAGAGCGACACTGGCTGGGTGCAGGAGTCAGGCCACCAGGGGCTTCTCAAGGAGCCACGCTCAGGGCAGGGCCACGCGGACTTGCCCTGGGGTGCGAGCAGATGGCTTCCTCCCCAAGCCGTCCTCTGGCCTTGGGCTCACTGGCTCCCCTGCCCCCTGCTCCCCTGCCCCCCCCCCCCGCTCCTCCGCCCCCTGACCGGTGCACTCCCAGGCTCCAGGCACACACCTCACCATCCCGGCAAAGCATCCCCATGGCCGGGTCTGGCCCCCACCTGGGCATCCAGACCTGCTAGTCTCCTGCCGTCCCTGGAATGACCCCTGGCCCATTGCTCAAGCTCACGGGGTCTGCGTGTCCGTGTCCCAGAGACACTAACTACAGGGCCCACCCGACTGCCATGCTGAGGGTGAAACGGACACTGAGCGCTTCAGGTGGGGCCTTGGCATGGTGGTTGCTCAGGCCACGTGGGCTGTGACCAGGACGAGGTGTCTCAGTGACACGCCTGTGCTGGCCTGTGCAGGGGCCCCGGGCGAAGGGCGCACAGCAGAGGGGACCTCAGGGAGGCTCATTTTAGCAGACGCCCCTGTGGGCACCTCCAGCAACTCCATTGGCAGCGTTCTGATCTGGACGGGACCGTCCGCGAACAGCCAGGTGCCCGCAGCACAAACAGTCGGGACCTCTGAGAACTGAGTCACCCAGGAACGCACTGACAGGGACTCCCCAGACCCCGGGATCTCTGCCCCACTTCCCAGCCCTTTCCGTCTGGGTGGAGTCCCCTCCCCGCCAGCGTCTCTGGTGTGCAGAGCGACTCTGCTGAGACTGACTCAGAGCTCACGAGTTTCTCGCATCCTTCTGGCTGGTGGGGCCCTAAATCCGATGGCCGGTGTCTTTATAAGAGACAGAAAAGGTCACACAGAGACACAGGGGAACAGGCCACGTGAAGACGGGGGCAGAGAGTGGAGCAATGTGGCCACAAGCCAAGGACCCCAAGAGCCCCTAGAAGCCGGAGGAGGCAGGAAGGACCCTCCCCAGAGGTTTAGGAGGGAACGTGGCCCTGACATCTGGATTTTCGCTTTCTGGCCTCCAGAACTGTGATAGAGCGAATTTCTTTTGTCATAAGCCCCAGCCCCGAGTTTTGCAGCAGCCCCAGGACGCCGGCACGGGGAGGGGGAGGAGAAGAGCAAACAGCCGACCAGGTCCTGGCCCAGGACACTGGAAGGACGAGAGCAGGGGCGGCCGCGTGGGTGCCGGGAGTCCCGCCCTGGGGAAGTCTGGCACCAGCCGCTTGCTGGGCAGCCTCAGGGTGACGTGGGGGGCTGGCTATACTAGTCTGCAGTTGATGGAAGAGTTCTGGGCTGAGAAAGAATCTTCTAGAACGGAATTGCCCACGTCTGTACTCCCCCTGCTAGAGATGATCCCTGTGTAAGAATCCACTGCTGACAGCACTTCCCTGCCTTCGAACGCCAGCGTGCCATCCAGAGCTGGGGACCAGCTTCAAGAGCACGTGCTGCGCACCCGGGATCTCAGCCAAAGCTACCATCCGCTGTAAAGCAAGCGCAGAGGCAGCCTCCCGCCATCAGAGGGCCTCGCCATCTGACCCTGAGTGATGCCTCTCGACACCACCGGGGGTGGCTGTGTCCCCTGCCCAGCTGAGTGGCCGCAGGGGCTTTAAAGTCCACAAGAAGGGACCCCGGAGGCCCCAGGGCTCCTAGGAAGGCCAGTGGCCCCCGGCCGTCGACCGGCTTTGCCTGAGGCTCTCTGGGTCTCGTGCTTTTCCCCCAGGACAGCGGAGGCTCCTACAGATCTGTGCTGATTATTCGGATAGTGGGAAGTGATTGTTAATGAGTCGGCCACTTCAATAAAAATAGCGTTTATTTATTAATTCAGGGCCCCTTACAACACGCTCTCTGTCACCTGAACTTTGGACAAGGGCTGTACATTCTTTTACATAAACTTTCTGTTTTGGAATAATTTCAGACCTGCAGAAGAGTGGAAGAGAGAGAGTCCCTGCAGCCCCCCATCCAGCCTCCCTCAGGGACATCTGGCCTGACCAGTGTGTTCGTCAAAGGGATCAACCTTGGTACGCCGCTACGAACTTAACTCGGCTGTGCTGGCTCTCGTCTGTTTTTCCTCTAACGTCCTGCCTCTGTTCTGGGGCCCACGCTGCCTTGGGAATGGCTGTTTTGCTAAACTTGGCCGTACCTCCCTGGTTTCTGCACAGAAACCGGAAGGCCGGGTGGATTCGAGGGGGCGCCAGGGTTCTCCCACTGCAAACAGCTCTCCCCGGTGCTAAGAGGAGAGCGCTTGCCCAGTCAACACGTTCGAACTCGGGGACTGTAAGAAAACCCCCGAGGAACGTGGAGATCTCCTCACCTCAGTTGGATGTGTCGGGGGCTGGGAGAGGGCGCTGCGGTGGCTTCTCCCGCAGCTCTGCACCCGCCGCCAGCCTGCGGCCATGTGCGCCGACCCTTCCCTGGCAGCTGCGGAACCACCCAGAACCGGACCTTCGCTGTGACGCGGGAGCAGCTGTCCCCCGCTCTGCTCAGCCCACCTGGCCCTGCTGACCAGGCCAGGTGCGATGTCAGACATCACGGTGCAGCACAGTACCGTAAATATGTGCTCGCCCGGCACCCGCAGATGTGCACTCAGCACAGTACCCACAGGTGTGTACTGAGCACAGTACTGTACTCAGAGATATGAGGGCTGTTTATGGAGCACCCAGAGCCATCGTGCTGGGTGCCAGGATCAGACTGTGCAGGGTAGTGCCTGCCCCAGACTGGGTGTGGGGGGCGCATGTAGTGGCGGATGTTGATCACATACATACAGCCCTACCTCCATGCAAGGTGTGCAACGCACCCTGAAGTCTCAGCACAATGAGCCCATCATCATGACGGAAAGCCCTGCGTCCTACCTGGGGGTCTGGACGCCTCACCACGAGCCAATAGCTGCAGCTGCCCCGGGAGCGAGAAGCGGCTTCTCCTGGCGGCCGGTGGCTCCTGGGCTGGCCACAGTCGCTAGATGAGCCTCAAACATGCTCTTGAGGAGTGGCCGCCAGGGCACTGGGAGGAACAGCTTTTCCTGCTGGCACACGGGGACCCCGGGGTCCAATTACCTGCCTTGCTGGCAGAGCTGCCCATGCTACCAATTAGCCGCAGGCCTCTGGGGCTGGAGGCCCTGCCAGCCGAGGGCCCCGCAGAGTCCATTTGGGTCCTCCGCCCCGCCCTGTGGCCGTCTCTGCACGCCCACCCGGGAGCTGTGCCCTGGGCCCCAGGTCCTGGCAGCCCACGCACCAGGGAAGCACCTGCTGGCCACAGGCAGCCGGCTCTGGCCTCGGTTCCCTCTCCGGCCTCCCTTCCTCCGGCCTCCGCCGACCCCCACCCTTCCTCTGCTAACCGCCCATCTACTCTCTCCCTTCACGAGATCCACCGTTGCAGCTCCACGTATGAGTGAGAACACGTGATATTTGTGTTTCTGTGCTTGGCTTGTTTCCCCTAACATAGTGACTGCCAGAGCATCCATATTGTTGCAAATGACAGGATTTCATTCTCTTCTGTGGCCGAACAATATTCGTGGTGTGTACGTGCCACGTTGGCTTCATCCATTCGTCCATTGATGGGCACTAGGGGAGCTCCGTATTCTGGCTCTTGTGGATAGTGTTGTAATAAACATGGGCATGCAGGAATCCCTCCATATATCGATTTTCTTTCTTTTGGATATATGCACAGTAGCGGAATTGCTGGATCACGGGGTAGTTCTGTTTTTAGTTTTTGAGGAACCTACGCCCTGTTCTCCACAGTAACTGCACTAATTTACATTCCCACCAACAGCGCACGAAGCTTCCCCTTTCTCCACATCCTTGCCAGCATCTGCTATTCCCCGCCTTTCTGATGAAAGCCCTTTTCACTGGGGTGAGATGACATCCCACTGCAGTTTGATTTGCATTTCTCTGATGAATCGCGATGTTGAGCATTTTTTCATATGCCTGTTGGCCATTGGTATGTCTTCTTGTGAGAAATATCTATTCATATCTTTTGCTCATTTTTAATTGGATTCTTTAGTTTTTTGCTATTGATTTGTTTGGGCTTCTTATATATTCTGGTTATTCATCCTTTATCAGACGGATAGGGTGCAGATATTATCTCCCATTCTGTGGGTTGTCTCTTCACTTTGTTGATTGTTTCCTTTGCTGTGCAGAAGCTTTTTAGCTTGATGTAATCTCATTCGTCTACTTTTGCTTTGGTTCCCTGTGCTTTTGAGGTTTTCTACAAAAAAATCCTCACCCAGACCAATCTCCTGGAGCAATTCCCGAATGTTTGTTCTGGTAGTTCTAGAGTTTCAGGTCTTAGATTTAATCCCATTGTAAATGGGATTTCTTTCTTGATTTTTTTAGGTCATTTCCTATTGGTGTATATAAAATGTTACTGATTTTTGTATGTCGATTTTGTATCCTGCTACTTTACTGAATTTGTTTATCACTTCTAACAGTTCTTTTGTGGAGTCCTTAGGTTTTTCTAAGTATAAGATCATGTCACCTGCAAACAAGACTAATTTAACTTCTTCCATTCTAATTTGTATGCCCTTTATTTCTTTCTCTTGCCTAATGGCTCTGGCCAGGACTTCCAGTATTATGTTGAATAAAAGGGGTGAAAGTGAGCATCCTTGTCTTGTTCCAGATCTTAGAGGAAATGTTTTTCCATTATTCCCCATTCAGCTGTGGGTTTCTCACATATGGCCTTTATTATTTTGAGGTATGTTCTTTCTGCACCTAGTTTGTTGAGGGGTTTTATCATAAAGAGGTGATAAATTTTATTGAATGCTTTTTCAGCATATATTGAAATGATCATATGGTTTTTCTTTTTGGCTCTGTTAATGTGACGTATCACATTCATTGCTTTGTGTTTGTTGAACCATCCTTGCATCCTTGGAATGATTCCCACTTAATCATGGTGAGTGATGTTTTCAATGTGCTGTTGAATTTTGTTTGCTAGTATTTTGTTGAGAATTTTTGCATCTATGTTCATCGGGGATATTGGCCTGTAGGTTTTTGTTTGTTTGTTTTCTCCTTGCCTGGTTTTGGCATTAATATGATCCTGGCCTTACACAATGAGTTTGAGAGTGTTCCCTTCTCTTCAATTTTTTGAAGACTTTGAGTATAATTGGTATTAGGTCTTTAAATGTTTGGTAGAATTCAGCAGTGGAGCCATCAGGTCCTGGGCTTTGCTTTGATGGGAACTTTTCATTATGGCTTCAATCTCATTACTCACGATTGGTTTACTGAGGTTTCCTATGTCTTCATGGTTCAATCTTGGTAGGTTGTATGTGTCCAGGAATTTATGCGTTTATTCTGGGTTTTCCAATTTTTTGGCCCATGGTTGTTTGTAATAGTCTCTAATGATTCTTTGCATTTCTGCATTCTCAGTTGTTATGTCTCCTTTCTTCATTTCTGATTTTATTAATTTGGGTCTTCTCTCTTTTTTCTTACTCTAGATAAAGGTTTGTTGATTTTGTTTATCTTTTCAAAAAACCAAATTTTCATTTTGTTGATCTTCTATATTGTTTTTTAGTCTCAATTTTATTTATTTTTGCTCTGATCTTTATTATTTCTTTTCTTCTACTAATTTTGGGTTTGGTTTGTTCTTGCTTTTCTAGTTCCTTGAGGTGCATCATTAGGTTGTTTATTTGAAGTCTTTCTGCTTTTTTGATATAGGTGTTTATTGTTATAAACTTCCCTCTTAGTATTGCTTTTGTCCTATCCCATAGACTTTGGTATGATGTATTTCCATTTTCACTTGTTGCAAGGAATTTTTTAGTTTCCTTCTGAATTTCTTCACAGATCCATCAGTTGTTCAGGAGCATGTTGTTTAATTTCCGCGTGTTCGTGTATTTTCAGAGGTTCCTCTTATTATTGATTTCTGGTTTTATTCTGTTGTGATCAGAAAAGATACTTGATATGATTTCTACTTTTTTGAATTTGTTGAGACTTTTTTCATGGCCTAAGCTATGGTCTGTTCTGGAGTATCTTCCATGTCTGATTAAAACAATGTGTATTCTGCACTAGTTGGGTAAAATGTTATGTAAATGTCAGTTAAGCTTATTTGGTCTTGTGTGTACTTTAAATGTTTCTTTGTTGATTTTCCATCTGAATGATCTGTCCGTTACTGAGAGGTGGGTGTTTCAGTCTATTTCTCTCTTTAGTTCTATTAATGTTAGCTTTATATATTTGGGAACTCTGGTGTTTGGGTACATAGATATTTATAGTTATTGTGTCCTCTTACTAAATTGGTCACTTTATCATTTTAGTGAACTTTTTTCCTCTCTACCATCTTTTATTTGTAATCTATTTTATCTGGTGTAAGTATAGCTACTCCTGCTCTTCATCGGTTTCCAGTTGTATGGAATATCTTTTTCCACTATTTCACTTTCAGCTTATGTGTCTTTATAGGTGAAGTGGGTTTCTCGTAGGCAGCATATAGTTGAGTCTTGCCTCTTTATCCGTACAGCCGCTGTATGCCTTGTAAGTGGAGAATTGAGTCTGATTACATTCAGTGTTATTATTGATAATTAAAGGCTTACTACTACCATTTTGTTGCTTGTTTTCCAGTTGTTTTATAACTCCTTTGCTTCTTTCTTCCTTTCTTACTGTCTTCTTTTACAATTAAGTGATTTTTTTTCTCTGGTAGTGTGTTTTAATTTGTTGCTTTTTATTTTTAGTGAATCTATTATTGGTTTTTGCATTGTAGTTACCATGAGGCTTACAAAAAATATCTTACAGATATGACAAATGTTTTAATGAATGACAAGTTATCTTAGATCACAAAGAACAGGAAAACAAAAAGAAAAAATGAAAAAAGCTTCTACACTTTAACTCCATCTCCCCTCACATTTCAACTTTATGTTGTCTCAATTCACATATTTTTATATTGCCTATCTCTTAAGATGTTTCTGTAGACGTTATTGTTTTTGATAGATTTGTCTTTTGGACTTTATACTAGTGTTATGAGTGGATTGCACACCACAATTACAGTATTAGAATATTCTGGATTTGTCTGTATACTTAATTTTATCACTGGGTTTTATACATTCAAATGTTTTCTTTTTGTGCATTAGTTTTTTTGTTTTTTTTTTTTTTTGAGATTAAAGAATTCCATTCAGCATTTCTTGCAAGACATGTTTGGTGGTGGTGAATTCTCTCAGCTTTTGTTTGTCTAGGAAAGATGTTATCTCCTCTTCATAGTTGAAGGATAGCTTTGCTGGGTATAATATTCTTGGACAGCAGTTTCTTTCTTTCAGCACTGTGAAAATGTTGTCCCATTCCCTCCTGGCCTGTATGGCTTCCATTAAGAAGTGTGTTGCCAGAAGAACTGGAGCTCCTTTATACATCATTTGCTTCTTTTCTCTTACTACTTTTAGGATCCTCTTTTTGTCCTTGACCTTTGAGAGTTTGATTATTTGGGCCATTTTTTGGCTGACTACAGCTGTTGTATTTTTATTTTGTTAGCTCATATCCCTGAATGCCACTATGAGTATTTCAGTTATTTATTTTGTGTATTTCTCTCTTATGTGATAGAATGTAAACTGCACGAGGGCTGGGATTTATGTCTATTTTGTTTACCATTTATCTAAAGTGCCTAGACTAGTGTCTGGCACATAGTAGGTGCTTAGATGAATGAATAAGTGAATTAATGAATGAATGACTCCTCTAGTTGTAACCAAGGAAGTGTGTGGACAGAAGAGATGGAAGGGTTTCATAGGAGAATCAATCATTTCCTGGGTTGGGGGGGTGGGGAAATGGGCTCTCAGGAGCCCCGAGGATGGCCTGGCAGCAGCAGCATTGCTCCAAGCCTGTGCCAGGTCCCTGGACTGATGGAACATCACAGGATGGTCTTACCTGGTCTCTTGCTCTTCCTCTAAATAACATAGGTCCATGGGGTCTGACCAAGCAGGGCAAATGGTGAGTGGGGACCCAGATGAGCAACTGCACATGAAAGAGGCAGATCCAGGCATGACACCCAGGAAAGAGGCAGATCCAGGCCATGACACCCAGGAATGAGGCAGATCCAGGCCATGACACTCAGTAGGCTTGGGAGGGAATTCCCAATGTAGGCAGCATAAAGGCTCAGTGTTCACTCTGTGTTGACTGGTGGGGTACAGAAAGGCAGTCAACTCTGGAAAGGACACAACCTGGGGGTAGATGGTCAGTGTGCTCCTGAGCAACAACGTGGGGATAGAAAAGCATCCTAGAGGTTGGCAGAGAGGCAGGATTGATGATTTTTAACAGGGTGCACAGGGTACACAAAGGCTCTGCATATGGGTACAAAAATTCAGTTGGAGTTAGTACAGATGGGGGAAACCAACTTTTCCTTGCCTCAGATAAAGGTGGATTTTAGACATTCATTAGTTCTCCGTAGTAGGACATGTAGTAGTGGCCAGAGCTGCAAGGTGATGGACATTCACCATGAGGAAGGGCATCCTTTCTGCCCAAAGAGCTGCTCCAATATGACCAAGTCCCTAGGGGGTCCAGAAGGGCTCTCCTCCCAGAGGGTTGGAGCAGACCTGGGGGCCTGGCCACAGGGCAGGAGGCCGGCTGGTCCAGAGAGGAGTGGGTTTCAGAATCCTGTATAATCTGAGGGTTTTATGATTTTTGACTACAAGGCAGTTTCTATACTTAATCAAAACCAGACTCACAAGGCCAATTCCAGAGTTGGGTGGAGTTTATAATAAGAACTGAAGAAAGTTTTTTCGGTTGTCTCTGGCTTGAAGCTGTACAGAGACTTGGATGGACCCCATAGTACATAAAGATGGATTTAATGAGTGCTTATTAAAAGGTATATGTTTGAAATGAGAAGACTTAGGTGTTGATGGTGGCCCTGGAAGAAAGTGACAATGAGAGGGACAGTTGGGAGGACATTGCCTTGGTGTGGGCAGCCCATCAGGGAAAAGCCATGGATGGAGAAGCCCAGCTGCAGCAAAGCCATCATGAACCCTAACAGTCGACCATTTGGTCACCAAACATGGATCTGGAAGCACTCCTCAATTCCTTACCCCTAAATGCCGATTTGAACACCCAGGAGTCCTCTAATGGGCCCTGGCCACTCCATCCCTGCTGTGTTCTCTGCTCAGTCCACGTGTTGCTCAAACCTCATCTGGACAACCCGAGGCTCCTCCATGGTTCCCTACTGGGTCCCCTGGTCCATGTTACACACAACTGCCAGTGGAATGTCTAAAGTAGGAATCTGAACATCCCCCCAACCACCAGCATTAACGGCTGGATGAAGTCCATGCTGCCTGTAACACCTGTGAGCTCTCAGAGTTCTTATCTGCCAACCACACCGGTGAGCTCTCGGGGTTCTGCTCTGCCTGTGACACCTTGGTGTTCCCCTCTGCCTGCCACACCAATGGGCTCTCAGGGTTCTCCTCTGCCTGCCACAGTAGTGAGCTCTCGGGGTTCGGCCCTTACTGCCACATCTGTGAGCACTCAAGGTTCCAACACTGGTCTGCCACACTTGTGGGCTCTCGGGGTTCCACTCTGCCTGCCACACACTGAGCTCTCGGGGCTTCGATCTGCCTCTCACACCTGTGGGCTTTCAGGTTCTCCTCTAATTACTGCACATGTGAGCCCTCAGAATACTGAGTCTGGCCTGCTACACCTGTGAGCAATAGAGGTTCTGAGTCTGGCCTGCCTCACCTGTGAACACTCAGGGTTCTGAGTGTAGCCTGCAATACCTGTGGTCTCTCAATGATCTGCTCTGCCTGCCACACCCGTGAGTATGCAAGGTTCTGACTCTGGGCTGCCACACTTGCGGGTTCTGACTCTGGCCTGCTACACCGGAAAGCTTTGGGGTGCTGTACTCTAGCTTCCCCTCAAACGTCACCCCTTGGTGAACATGAGGCCACAGACATGCTTGCGACTTTGAGATTTTCACAGCTCTGTGCTACTTCCTGCCTCTGATGCTTTGCTAGTCTAGATTTGCCTGGAATGCCTTTCCTCTTCTCCACCGTTTAACCTGTATTACTCCTATTCCTGTTTTAAGGAATATCATACCATCCTCGTGGCCCTCCTGGAGTCCTCCCTGCAGCCCCCTCTGGTCTGCTCTCTCTCTCCTTGCTCTGTTGATCTCCTTGCTGTCCACCCATCCCACACCTGTCTCCCAGGTGCCCATGGGCGCCAGGCACTGTGCTAGGCTGAAAAGGTCCTGGTCAAAACAGTGACCAGGATAGAGGTGGTTGCCCGCCTGCCTGGGTATCTGCATGTGTCCAACCAGGATGAACTCACACACTAGCAAAGCATTTTTTATTTTCACAGTAGCTGACTGGACTGGGGTAGGAGTTGAAGTAGGAAAAAAGCAGAGGTGGTGTCCACCCAGGGCTGTCAGGGAACATGCATTGAAAGTATCTGTGTGTTTAAACAAATATCTGTGGTCCCTTACGATTCCCAGACACACTTTTCTTTGGGGACACTTGGAGCTCATTTTGCCACAGGGTGCAACATTTCAGTACATTAGCACACTGCAATTTATTGGTGACTTTAAAATCTCAGATGACCTGTCCTGTTTTGCTGTTTGCTGAAATGTATATGGTAATTTTAAAGGCGAGGAAAATTTATTTAATTTTACCAACTCCTGCTTTGTTCATACATAAAATGAAGAAAATAATGGCATCACACCACCAAGAAAATGTCTGTGATATTAACTTGAGTCCCATTTTTCCCCTGAAGGAGAAGATAGAAATGGAATTAATTTTTAAATTAAATGCAGCATAACAACAATGCTAAGAGTTTCCATTATAACAAATCACATGGCCTTACTGCAGAGGTTATATATTCTGAGATGATGTTCTGGAAGAGCAGAAGGTCTGCCCTCTATGGTGGTGCTTGACACCAGCCCAAGGCCTTTTTCAAGGCATCCTTAAATTCCTTGTTCCTCAGACAGTAGATCAAGGGGTTCAGGATGGGGGTGAGGACAGTGTATAAAACAGAGATGAGCTTGTTGGAGCTCCGGGAATCAATGGCCTGGGGCCGGACGTACATGAAAAACAAGGCTGTATAGAAGATGGTGACCACAGTGAGGTGAGAGGCACAGGTGGAGAAGGCTCTCCAACGGCCGGTGGCCGAGGGAATGCGCAGGACGGCCAGGGTGATGTGCCCGTAGGACAGCACGGTGACCAGGAGAGGGAACAGCAGAATGATGAAGGCCAGGATGAAATCCACCAACTCTGCTGTGGAGAAGTCCATGCAGGCCAGCTTGAGGACAGGGGAAATGTCACAGAAGAAGTGGTTCAGGACATTGGAGCCACAGAATGTGGCACTGGAGATAAAGTAGACCTTGATCACAGAGATGGTGAAGCCGCTCACAAAGGAGAAGACCACCAGCTGGACACACAGCCCCGTGGTCATGATGACGTGGTAGCGCAGGGGGTGGCAGATGGCCACGTAGCGGTCGTAGGCCATGGAGGCCAGGAGCACACACTCTGTGCACACCAGGGAGCTGAAGAAGTAGAGCTGCGTCATGCACCCAATGAAAGAGATGCGTTTCCGCTGAAGGAGGAAGCCGTCCAGCATCTTGGGCATGATGTCACACACGTACCAGATCTCCAAGGTCGACATGATGCCAAGAAAGTAGTACATGGGCCTATGGAGGGAGGTGCTGCCCCAGATGGTGAGGATGATGGCCAGGTTCTCCACCAGGACAAAGAGGTAGGTGAGCAGGAAGAGGAGGAAGAGCACGTACTGCAGCCCAGGTGCTGTGGGGAAGCCCACCAGCACGAACGTGCTGACCTTGGTGATATTCTCCCCCCTCATCCTTCTGTGCTCGGGAGCCGGGGCCTGAAAGACATCAAAGAGTGAGAGCAAAGGGCTGCAGGGCAGCTGGGAAGGAAAGAATGTGGAGCTGAACCTCAGGGTGAGTTGTGCCCAAAGATGGGATACCTGGTTCTCATGAGCAGCAGTGGAGAGCAAGTACAGCACTCCACATTGTGTTTGACACCAGATATGTAGGTTCTAGGTCTCAGAGACTCTGTGATTGAGTCTTTGGAATACCCTTCCCATATTTCGTCACCACAAGTATTTCAGAATAACCTTGTACTGTGTCATATTTTTTACCATCTGGAATTCTCCAAGGACCCTATTAACAATAAGGCTAGTCCCCAGCTCTTTGCAGATCATTCTCCTCCAGGTGATGAGTGATGACTGCCCCCCTGCCTCGCTGTGTCTGAGTTTATTTTTGGTGTCTGACATATTCTTTCTAAACTAGTAAATATTTGACATTTTGCATGATTTTGGAGTTGATTTTACAAGAGAAGTTGACACCAGCAAATTGTACTAGATGTAAGGAAAGAAATAAACAGCAACATCATAATACCTGGGGATCTGACACTCCACTGACAGAACTAGACACATTATCAAGGCAGAAGACGAAAAAAGAACCACTGGACTTACATGGAACTCTAGAACAAATGGATGTAACATATATAGAACATTCTACTCCCAAACTGCAGAATATACATTCTTCTTATCAGCACATGGGACATTTTCCCAGATAGATCATATGTTAGACCATAAAACAAGTGTCAGCATGTGCTCATACCATATATTGTCTCAGACCACAGTGGAATAAAATGAGAAATCAATTCCAAGAGGAACTCTCAAAACTACCCAAGTATGTGGACATTAAGCAATCTACTCATGAATGATCCTTGTGTTATTGATGAAATCAAAGCAGAAATAAAACCATTTTCAAATTGAATGACAACGCTAACACAAGCTTCCAAAAATCCATGGCATACAGTCAAAGCCGTGCTAAGGGGAAAATTCATAGCCTTCAATTACTTACATTGAAAAGACAGAAAGACCACAAATTAACAATCTAATGTCGCACCTCAAGGCACAAGAAAAAGAAGAACAAACCAAACCCAAATGTAGCAGAAGGAAAGAAATAATAAAACTCAGAGCAGATCTAAATGAAATAGAAACAAAAAAAAAATATATTTGTATATAGTATCAATGAAACAAAAAGTTGGTTCTTTGAAAAGATAAACAAAATCAATAGACCACTAGCTAGACTAACCAGAAATAGAAGAGAAAGGACTCAAATAAGGTCAATCAGAAATGAAAAATGAGACATTACAACTGATACCACAGAAATACAAAATATCATCCACGACTACTATGAAAACCTCCACATAGATGAAGTAGAAAACCTAAAGCAAATGGATAAATTCTTGGAAACACACAACCTCCCAAGCCTGAATCAGGAAGAAATAGAAATCCTTAACAGACCAATAATAAGATAGCAATAATAAGATAGCAAGATTGAAACCAATAATAAGATAGCAAGATTGAAACATTAATAAAAAAATATCCCAATAAAATAAAGCCCCAGCCCAGACGAAATCGCAGCCAAATTCTACCAGATCTACAAAGAAGAACTGGCACCCATTCAGTATCAGTTCAATAACATTGAGAAGGAGGGAACCCTCCCTAACTCATTCTACAAAGCCAATATCACCAATATACCATAGCAGGAAAGGACACAACAAAAAGGAAAACTACAGACCAATACCCTTTATGAATATAGATGCAAAAACCCTCAACAAAACACTAGCAAACCAAATTCAACAGCACATCAAAAAGATAATATATCATGACCCCAGGGATGCAAGGATGGTTCAACATATGCAAATCAACAAATGTGATTCACCACATAAACAGAAGCAAAAACAAAGACCATATGATCATCTCAATATATTCAGAAAAAGCATGTGATCAAATCCAGTAAGTTTTCATGAAAAAAATCCTCAACAAACTAGGCAGAGAAGGAATATATCTCAAAATTATAAAAGCCATATATGACAAACCCACAGCCAACATTATACTGAATGAGGAAAATTTGAAAGCGTTCTCTAAGAACTGGAAAAAGGCAAGGATGCCCACTGTCACCACTTCTATTCAACATAGTACTGGAAGTCCTAACCAGATCAATCAGGCAAGAGAAACAAATAAAGGACATCCGAACTGGGAAAGAGGAGGTCAAACTATCCCTATTTGCCAACAAAGTGATCTTGTATTGAGAAAATCCTGAAGATTCCACCAGAAGACTCCTAAAATTGATGAATCAATTCAGCAAAGTCTCAGGTTACAAATCCAGTGTACACAAATCAGTAGCACGTCTATATACTAATAACAGTCAAGCTGAGAGTCAAATCAAGGACTCAATACCATTTACAATAGCTGCACAGAAAATAAAATACCTAGGAATAAACTTAGTCAAGGAGGTGAAAGATCTCTGCAAGGGGAACTTCAAAACACTGATGAGAGAAATTGTATATGACACAAACAAATGGAAAAACATCCCATGATTATGGATCAATAGTGTCAACATTGTTAAAATGTCCAATGTCCATACTTCCCAAAGTGATTTACAGATTCAACATAATTCCCATCAAAATATCAATGCCATATTTCACAGATCTAGAAAAAATAATCCTAAGCATCATGTGGAACCAAAAAAGAGCCCTAATAGCAAAAGCCATCTTAAGCAAAAGAACAAATCTGGAGGCATCCCATTATTTAAAATTATAGTACAAAGCTATAACCAAAATAGGCTGTAACCAAAACAGCATGGTACTGGTATAAAAATGGAAATACAGACCAATGGAACAGAATAGAGAACTCAGAAATAAAACTATATATCTATGACCAACTGATCTTCAATAAAGCAGATAAAACATACACTGGGGAAAGCACTCCTTATTTAATAAACGGTGCTAGGAAAACTAGATAGCCACATGCAGAAGACTGAAACAGAATTCCTATCTCTTGCCATATATAAGAATTAATTTGTTATGGATTTGAGACTTAAATGTAAGGCATGAAACCATAAAAATTCCAGGAGAAAATGTAGGAAAAACTATTTTAGACATCAGCCTAGCCAAAGAATTTACGACTAAGACCCCAAAGGCAGATTCAGTAAAAATAAATAAATGGGACTTAACTAAATTAAAAAGCTTCTGCATAGCAAAGGAAATAATCAATAGATAAACAGACAACCTATAGAATGGGAGAAAATATTTGCAAACCGTATATCCTACAAAGGGTTAATATCCAGAATCTATAAAGAACTCAAATAAATCAGCAATAAAAACCCAATAATCCCATTAAAAAGTTGGCAAAAGACATGAGCAGAATTTTTTCGAAAGAAGATATACAAATGGCCAAAACATATGACAAAATGTCCTTAACCATCAGGGAAATGCAAATTAAAACCACAATGACATATCACCTTACCCTATCAGAATGGCCATTATTAAAAAATACAAAAAACGGATGTTGGCATAGATGTGCTAAGAAGGATGCTCACACACTGGTGCTGGGACTGTAAATTAATACAACCTCTGGGAAAACAGTACGGAGATTCTTCAAAGAACTAAAAGTAGACCCACCATTCAAGCCAGCAATCCCAATACCGGGTATCTACCCACAGGAAAATAAGTCATTATATCAAAAAGAAACCTGTACCTGAATGTTTATTCAGCACAATTCCCGATTGCAAAGATGTGGAATCAATTTAAGTGCCATCCGCTGACGAGTGGATAAAGAAAATGTGGTGGACACACGCCATGGAGAACTACTCAGCTGTGAAAAGGAATGGAATGATGTCTTCGCAGCAACACGGATGGGACTGGAGGACATTTCCCCAAGCGAAGTGTCTCAGGAATGGAAAAACGAACACCACATTCTCACTGACAAGTGGGAGCTAAACGATGGGTGACCACGGTCATGAAGTGTTGTAAAGGACATCGGAAACTAAGAAGGGGGAGGGTGGGAGGGGGAGGGATAAAACTTACCCGTCAGATACAACATACAACAGGCACACTAAAAGCTCTGACTTCAGCATTGGACAATGCGTCCCTGCAACAAGAACACTCGTACCCCTGATATTTTGAAATAAAAAAATCAGAGTACAGAAAACGCCAGAGAAACCGCTACACAGGGATGACAGGCACGAAACTAGGATGCTATGTTCAGACTTGCAGTTGGTCCTGTGTGAGCGTAATAGAGACACAGTCTGCACGAGTCCCTGTTCTGAACACCGGACTTACAAACCCTTTCTCAATACGAAACTCAACAGTCATAGCTGTTAACCTGGGACAAAATCACAGTCCTTGACAGCATAAAAAAACTGGCAGTGAAGGAAAACACATGCATCCGGACACAGCCCTAATCCTAGTGTTTCCCATGCAGTCACAAAACAAAATGCAAATGTCTATCCTTGTTAATTGAGAAGATAAATAATAGAAAATAATAATTATTTGGGAAAGAAGAGAGAAACTGCATTTAAATATATGAGGAAAAACCTGGGAGAAGCGAGACTGTCATAAGGAAAAAGTGTATTTTGCCTCATTTTCAGAAGAGAAAATCAAAAAGCTATTTTTTTTTATTCTTGAAGTTTATAATTAGAGCAACAGGAGTCCTTGAAATTTTTAATGGTCAATCATAGCATTTAAAAGGATGTGGATTCTACAAGTCTCGAAAGAACAAAAAAATATAGAAGTTAAGAAGCCAACAAGAAAGCACATAGAACTAAACGCAGCAATGGCTGGAGCGGGAATATCAGTCGTGACAACACGTGTAAATGTATGTAAATAGGATAAACTCACCCGGCAAGAGGAAAAGACTCCCACCTCATGAAAAAGTAAACTATTCTATAGCATCTACAAGATGCAGGACTGAAAACTTCAAGTCAGGTTGAAATTACAAGCTTAGGTTCAGATATATTAAATACACAAAAATAAAGCATGATTTCAGAATTCATATTGATCAAGAAAAATTTAAGACTCCAAATCATCTATTTTATTTATAAGCCTTTCAGGGAATAATATAACTTCAACACAGAGTCAGCAAAAACCTGACTTTGGTATTGGAAGAAACAGGCAGGAATAAGTAATGGTAGCAGAATTTAATACCCGCCTCTGACTATTTGACAGACCTCACAGGTAAAAGCAGATAAAAATGTGGAGTATTAGAATTCTATAATTTATAATGTTGACTTGAGGTCTATTAAACTCAGTACCCTGAAAAACTCAATACTTTTGTTTAGAAAATTTGGAAAAATGATATATAATAGCATCAAAAAAGTCCAATATATCTCCAAAGTAAAAATCATAGACATTTTCTTAAAAGCAGTGGCATAAAAAATTGAAATTAGCAACATCAGAGTAAACACAACACTCCCGACCACATGAAAAAAGGAAGAAAGCAGCCTAGTGCCTCCTAAGTCAATGAAGAAATAAGAGCTGCAATCACAGATTACATAGAAATAATAATAATGACAACGCTACGCATATGTGATGTGGCGAAACTGGTATTTACCGGCAATTTTATGGTATCGAATGCTTTTACTTTTCAATCAGAAAGACAAAAAAACATGTATTAAACTCAAAAAGTGGGCAAAATTATAAAGCAAATCCAAGGAAAGCAGAAGAAAGGAAAAGAAAAAGGAAATCTTTTTCATTAGTTAGGAAACATAATAGAACTGTTCGGTAGCAGCACGTCCTTGTTCTAAGGTGAGCCCTGAGCGGAGGACAAACAGACCAACCTCCTTCCTGTTAGGAAGACGGGGAAATGCAAACACAGTGTCAGCCACAGCGCAGAGGACAAACTTCGGACAGACAGCGAATGACAGGCACCGTCCTCTGACGCGTGTCCTGGTCAGTGGTCCCCTAGTAGCTTCGTTTTGCAGACTGAGCACGCACAGTTGTTAAAAGCCGTCATATGAGAGTAAACGTCCACGTCTTGAGGAAAAGGGCTCTTCCCTGAGAATAAACACTGAGAACAGGGAGCGCCACCGTTAAACCCGCGGGACCGCGTGGAAACAGCACGGGCAGTCGCGGTCAGAGCGGGGATTTCGGGCTACATCAGCAAAGACGAGTGGATTGCTCAGTGAGGGGCGCCAAGGTGGTTAAACACACATTAAGAAATGACTGGGCTCTGCCTGTGTGACATCAGGAAGAATGTTTCAGGACCAAGGGTCCGACACCTGTGGGTCCCTCTGGTGTCCCCCTGCCCCTCCCACGCTGCCTTCCCACGGACACCGTGACGCAGGGCTCAGGCTCAGCCCGCGGCGAGACTCAGCCACGTGTGGCCATCATGGATGTTCCTTCAGCACCGAGTTTTAAATAAGTCAACTGAAGATTGTTAGTGACATCTTAGAAATAAATAGGGGACATCTTTTTATCATGGGCAGAGTGAGATTTGCAGTGAGCTCTGAGCAGCGCTCGAGCCCACCCCAGACACGCCCTTCTGTGCTGTTCGTCTCGGAAGTGGTGTCACCACCTGCCCTGATGCCCAGTCCCCCTGCAGAGAGCACCATGAGAGAGTGTGCGGGAGAAGCCGGGTCCGATGTCGAGACGGGGGTGGGTGCGGGGCCACCATGCAGTCCCCTGTGCGGTACTCACCGAGTGCCTCTGTGTGCCGGTCGTCCTTTCAGGCAACTGGGATAAATTGGGAGGGAAAAAACCATCCCCAACTTTGCCTTCCTGAGATACAACTTCTAGTGACAGCAGGGAAGAGGTCAGAAAAATAAATAATTCCCATAATATGTGAGTAAACTGTTTAGAATGTAAAAGGTGACTGTGGAACAGGAAAAGTCGGCCAGGATAGGTGTGATCGGCCAGCAGGGGGACGTGCGCCCAGCAGGAGATGCCAGGCAGAGTCGTGAAGGGGCCCAGTGCTGGCCACCTGCTGCTGGGGGGCCCTGCCGGGCAGAGGGGAGAGCAGGGACCTAGCCCAAGGTGGGAGCTCGGATGCAGGCAGGGCGGCCCGGGCAGGAGGGGACGGCCCCAACAGGGAGCAGGAGGAGGATCTGGGCGCAGCGAGGACGCTGGCATCCCTCAGATGGGCAGTGGCCTGGCCGGAGCCTGTTACTCTGGACACCGCGTCGAGATCAGGAGAGGGGGACCGAGCTAGGCGGGACCCCAGGGAAGCTGCGGGGTCGGCGGGGCAAGAGGCGAAGGCCAGGCCAGGAGCAGCGGAGAAGCCCGATGTGTCTTGCGTGTTCTGAAGGAGCCCCAGCGAGCTTCCCTGACACAGTCCCCGAGAGCAAGGAGGACACGGACAAATACATCATTGCTGACAGCCAGGAAGTGAGGAAGAGTGGCCGTGGAAAGCGTGGAGACCCACGGGGAACGGCCAGGACAGGGCTGAGACGCAGGAGGATGAGGAGAGGTGGGGAGACACTCGGGGACACGCAGTCCAAGCCAGGACAGAGGGACCCCTGGGGCCACGTAGCTAAGGAGGTCGGGGACCAGGGACTGAGAGGGGGCATCCGATCCGCACTGGTACCCGCGGTGAGAAAACAGACCCGGGAGGCGGCGGCAGAGGCTGTTCTGCAGGGGAGCGGCGGTGGCAAAGTCGCACCCGGCTCACGAGAGCAGGACACTCGGCGAAACAAAACGATTACAAGATGTATAAACTTAGGCGATTTACATTTCCCCCCAAATTTCATCTTTTCCCCCCTTGTTATCTTGAAGGAGAACCAGACATTTTATTTGAAAGCTTTTCCGACCCCGTCCCCTGGAGTGAGCACTCATGGTGGACAGCAGGCAGGATGAGAATCCCAGGTTTTATCAACACCAAACACGGGTCCCCCGCAATGTGCTTTTGGGGAAGATCGGTCCCCGGTGCCCCTGCCTGGGACGGTGCTCAGCCCAAGGTCTGAGCTGCAGGGGGGACGAGCAGGCTGGAGGGGACCACGGCAAGGTCTGGGAGGCCGAGGGGACTAGGGAACTTTGAACATCTCCCGCGCACCCCTTGCCACGCTGCTACCCAAAAACCGCCTGCACCTCACGGTCCAGCCAGACGCCGTGGGTGGGGGGTGCTCTCCAGCCTCAGGTTTAGGATGGAGTTAGACTGGGGCCTGGGATGGGTGCTGGCTCCTGTGTCCCCCTCGCCAAGTGCAAGTCCTGCTGCTCACCTCACAGCAGACAGAGCCGGCCACCGACCTCAGACGAAGGACACGTGGCCCTTCAGCTGGTGCAGCAGGAAGGAGGGGTGCCGTGGACAGGCAGGGTGAGGGGGCGAGGGCACCTAAAGGGCGGGCGTCACCCTCACGCTGGCGGCGCAGATGCCTGGGCAGCAGACCTGCTGCAGAGGCTTCTCCTGTCCTTCTAAGGTGGGGGTTCAGGGGTCACCTCATGGGTGGCGGCAAAGCAGGGGCTGTGTAACGCAGGGATGCGATTGGTGCCCATGCCCTGGGTGAAGATTTCCGCCTGCGGAGGGAGAGGCTGCGGGGGAGGGGCCCCTGCGTGGCGCAGTTGGGTCCCGGGCCAGTGGGGGGTGGGGGTCCCCATCCTGGCCTTGCTCCAACCACACCTTTTGAGGGACCAGATCCAGGGGCAGCCACCCAGACCGTGTCACTTCAGTGAGAGGGAAGGACGCCGTGGGAACCTACCCTGGATGGCTGCAGGGTCAGCGTGGCCTTCCTCAGCCCAGCGCAGCCCAGCGGTTCACTGTCCCCTGCCCTCTGACACCCGGCCTGCTCGGCCTCTGACGCAGCCCGGCCAGTCCCGGGAGCCGCCGGCCCTGCCCGGGTTTAAGGGAGGCGCTGGGGAGGAAGGGGCCGCTGTCTTCCTTCCCCTGTGCACCGATGGGGACTCCAGGGTCCAATTACCCCGCTGTGGAGAAGTGACTGCCCCACGCTGCCAATTAGCTGCAGTCCCAGCTGCTGTGGCCCCAGCAGGGCTGGGAGGAGCTCACCTCGCTCATTGCTGACCCTGCCCTGCACCCCGCCCGGCCTCCCGCCCTGCGCACTCCGTCCCTGGCCACACAGCCCCGTCCACGGCGTCTGCTCCCCCCCCTCCTTGGGGCCATGATCTAGACCAAGGGGAATGGACAGGGCAGGACCCTGCTCTATTGCAGAGTCCACGAGTGTTGTCACTCACAGGGGACAGGGACACTTGACTTTCTGGCATAAGATAATAGCTTCTTTTCCCACATGTATGACCAACGCAAACACCTTTGTGTCAGTCTCGGCCAGAACAGGCCTGTCTTGCAAGTGTTTCCAAAGATGGTTTTCTGGTGGCAGAAGAAATGGGAGCAGCCAGAGGCCCGTCTCCCCCAGGCAGCCTGGGAGACGCACTTGCCGGGCAATCGCGGGCCGCACAGGAGAGGCAGGAGCAGGGGGGGAGGCAGGAGCAGGGGGGGAGGCAGGCGCAGCGGGGAGGCAGGCGCAGGGGGGAGGCAGGCGCGGGCGGGAGGCCGTCACTCTTGCAGCTAAATACCCGACTTGCCAGTGTCGCAGCGGACACAGCGGAGCAGCCCAGGCAAGGAACAGGCAGACGACTGGAACAGACGGTGCGTGGAAGAAGCTGGAATGGCGGCCGATGCGCGCTGAGAAGAGGGTCCCACCATTCGCCGTGGGGGAAATGCTGGCCCAGGCCGTGGGGGGAAACCGCCGCATGCCTGCCACAGTGGCCACAGTAAAAAATAGGGACGTCACCAAGAGCTGGCGAGTGTGCGGGAAACCGGACCCGCCCACGGCCAGTGCGGATGCAAAGCGGTCCTGCCACTCTGGAGAGCAGGTTCCTACAAGTTGTGAAGCTCAACGCACGTTCACCCCAAAACACGCACGCGGACGCTCCCACCGCTGTCCGCCTTCTCCAAGCCGGGAGCGACGCAGCGCCCCATACGGGAGGGTCCCGTTCCGAACCGCAGCAAACGGGCGTTGCTTCCCAGCGGCGGGGGCGAATCTCGCGGCCCCACGTGTTGATGGTGCACCTGGGCGTCGTGCGTCGTCCGCGCGCTCATCGCTGCCTGTTCTCCTTTCGGGGCTGGGTTCGCCGTTTCTCTTACCGGTTCCTGGGAGCGCGTCATCCGTGTCCTCAGGGATGTCGACGTACCTGACGTCACGTCTGTTCCCCCACTCTGTCCGGCGTCCTCACCCTCTCGCCGGCTTCCTCTGAGCAACCGCAGACGCAGAGCCCTGCGCGCCGGTCCCTTCCCGGGTCCGCGGAACTCAGGGAGGGCGGCCCAGGCAGGCCTGGGAGAGGGTTAGCTGCCCCAAGCCTCGAGCGACCCTCGGTTCTCGCACCCACCTGCCGCTTTCACCAACAGACTCGCCGGACTCGGAAGGGAGAAAAGCAGCTTGCGGAGCCGCCGGGGTTTGGGGGACTCGTGGCCCGCGTCGGCCAGTCGTGCTGGTAAGGAGACGTTATTCCTCAGTGAACGGAGAGACGCCCTCTTTACCGCTGATAATTCTTTCCTTCAGGTTAGCACTTCTCACATCCTAAGAAATGTTCGCATTCTCAAAAGTCTTGACGATGTCTCCTACGGTTTGTTCTAGAAGCTGTCTGGACTTCTCTGGTCGTGTAACCCACATACATGCTCCCTGACCCTCAGCTGTTATTTCTCCTTTCCTCCAGTTGTCACTGATTTTAACCCAAACTTTCCCACCTTCGAAAGGGGTGTCAGTTTCAGCCACAGCGTGGGTCCCGCGCGCCCTCCCCGCCCCGCCGGTTCACGCAGGGCGGGTTCCCACCGTGCGCGAGTCGCTGTCTCCGCCGTGGTGACACAGCTGCACGCCCCGTCGACTCCAGTTGTTTTCAGATGGGGTGAAGGCACAGTCCGCCCCAGCAACCCTTAGAAATTCTGGAATAAGGGCTCAAAGTCTAGTTGGTTTCTTGCTTAGGAATGAGTCCTGCTTCCAGCACCGGCAGTTGCAGCTCTGATCCCAGGGCCGCGGTGTCAGACATGGAAAGGAAATCGCGATGATGGGGGCGGGGGGCTGTGTAGTGGCACCCGCATCTCCCCAGATGCCCCAGAAAGGGAGGAGGACTCTGTCTAGCGGGGACCCTTCCTCAGCGCCCCCACGTGGGGTGTGGACACACACGCGTGACGGTGTCAGCCGGCCCACGTGCCTTTAATGCCACCACTTGGAGTGTGTCAGGGCCCATCCCCGCCTCTGCTAATCATGGCCGAGGACGACACACAGCCCCGTGTCCATCGGACGTGGTATCTCTTTGCCCGGGGTTGGACACTGCAAGTCGTGAAGTGTGCTCTTGGGCTTGAAGAAATGTAACTCCGTGGTGCAGACTGGTGTAGAGTCTGGGCCAGCCCTTTCATAGCACTTGAGCATTTGCATTTACTGCCCAGTACGCAATGCCCAGTCCAGGGCAAGCGTCTGTTCCTGCGGGGACCCATTTATAACCTCCCAGAGTGACCGGCAGGGGCCTGGCACCGTCCACTGCTCAGCTGTGCGTGGGGCCTTCCCCCCAGGATCCTGCCCTCTCCAGCCTCTGCCCCTCTCGCCTGCCGACGGGACGGCTGTGTCTGGCACCTGGTGCCTCCGAGGGTGCAGGAGGGACATGTCCAGACGCAGCCCCTGCCCTGTGCAGCCCCCAAGCCCACTCCTTACCTGGACCCTGGTGGCCACCCAGAGTGAGTGCGCCAGGACATCTGTCTGCTGGCTCCAAGCACCTTCCATCCCGGAAGGGGGTTCTTCTGGCAGACATCAACGTGCCCTGCTGTAGTGGGGCCCTCAGATGCCCATGGAGACTCCCACCCGGCCTCACACCACCCTCCAGTGGTCCAGCCGCCCTTGCCCGTCTGCCTGGCCACACAGCTGGGTCCTTGGCCACCGCCCAGGAATCAGAAACACCCAAACGCGGGGGCCCTTATCCTTGTCCAGTTCTTCCAGTGCCGCAAGGAAGCAGCGTGCGCGTCACCCCGCCGCGCTGACTGTGCCTGCCTTCCTCAGTTACGGTTTCTGTCATTCGGCCACGGGGGCGCGGCTCCCAAACAGGGCACTGTCCCCACACCGTGGAGCTGCTGTCTGTAAACCACGCCGCTTCTTGCTGGTCGGATAAGAGCTGCCCACAGGATGCTGCCACGCGGCAGTAGGGGCTGCAGTCGACCGGAAGGAGAAGCGGCCACCTGCTTGTGAAACTGGGCACCTCCTGGCATTCTCCTGACAGCACGGTCCTGTATAAACCATTTCCACTTTGTTCTGGACTCGACTGGGCCCTGCCTTCCTTATGGGGCTGTTTCTCTGACATCATTCAAGACATTACGGGCATTTCGGGCTTCGAGGTTGTTTTATGCCCATCACAGGGGCGGTGTAAACTAATGCCCCACAGCAAGCTAGTAATTGTGTCTTAATATATTAACAGCACATCAATGCACCGGGAATATCTGGTCCACAGTCGCGGTGTCCACCACTGGGTGGCACTCACAGGCTTCAGCCGTGAGCTCCCTGTGCAGCGCGAGTTGCAGACTCCTCCAGAGTCACATCTGAGTGTGTGTCTTCAGGGCCCGAGAACGTCGGCAGAGCTACTGCTTCTGCGATTCAGACACGGCTTCTGTCCAGGCCCCCGTTCAGACGCGGCCTTTTGGGCGTTCTCACGGACGGAGACAGGTATGGAATACGCAGCCTCAAAACTCCAGATCCCCGAGCGAGCCCTGCACTTCTCCCCAGTTCCAGGGTGGGCGACGAGAGCAGTTAGTCGTCAGTAGCTTGTGGAATGTCAGGGTGGCTTCCGCCTCGTTATTCCTAAGAATTTCATGATTTGGGCGATTCCTTCGGTCTTTGCTGGATGTATCAACAAGCCTCCGTTAGTCATGTGTATTGGCACCGTATTTAGGTCGGTTCTAACTTGCTTTTCAGCTGCCGATACTATCGCGAGACCAACTTAGTGTTTTCTTACAGTCAAGATCTGCATCGAGTCTAAGCCCCTTTTAACCAAATGACGACAACAAGCTGGTGAATTCACACAACCTGTGGCGGCACAGCAGGTGTGAGGCGGCGGCGTCCCCACGCGAAAGCGTGAGATTGGCATACGGGCAGATACATAGTCCGGTGGAACAGATACAGTATATCCGGAATATACTATTTAATAGAGTCCAGAAATTGACCACAACTTAAATAAATGCTGAATTGATTTTTGGTAAAAGTGCCCAGATAGTTTGACGGAGAAAAATAGTCTTTTCAACAAATGATCCTGAAACAATGGAAATAAAAATAAATTAAGTTAGTTATTGGGGGGAGGGAAACTATTACTCTTTGACCAAGTATCATGTTACTGTAGATTTTTCCTATTGGAATGTTCCTTTTGATACAACTTTGTAAGCTATAGTTTATTTACTAAAATACGTCCATTTTAAGTGTAAAGTTTTATGCATTTTGTGAAATGCATATAGTTGTTAACATTACCGCAAGCAAGATGGACCACTCCGTCATCCCAAAAAGTTCATTTATGTTCATTTGCAGAAAACAATTTCCACCCACTGTCTCGAAATTATTGATCTGCTTTCGGTCACTATCGCTAAGATTTCCCTTTTCCAGAATTTTATGGAAATGGCTGCTTTTGCGCAGCATGTTTCTGAGATCCATCCGTATTGTTGTGTGTAAGTAATTTGTTCCTTTTGTTGCTGAATAGCATCCCGTCACTTGGATACACCGTACATTTTTATCTGTCTGCCTGTTGATTGACGCTTGGGTTGTTACTATGTTGTGGCTGTCAGGAACACAGCTGTTATGAATACTTAGGTATGCATCTTTGTGTGTGAGGGGATTTATTTATTCTGTTGGATAGATACATAACGTGCGCAGGCCTGGGTTATACAGAACATGCGTTCAGAGCTGTGTAAGAGGCTGACACAATGTCTCACCCTGGCAGCACCTTTTTACTTTCCCACCAGCAATGTCTGAGGATTTCAGCTTCTCTGGGTCCCCACTTAGATTTATGAATGCCATTCTTTTAAACACCAGCTATTCTAGCGAACGTGCAGGGTATTTTATTGTGGTTTTAATTTGCCTTTCTCCAATTACTAATAATGTTGAGCATCTTTTCCTGGGGTTATTGGCCATCCATGTATGTAAAGAACTGTGAAGAAGTTAGATTTCACCTACGTATGAGCTAATAATTAAGTCCTCCACACTTCATGGATGCTGGCAGAAGACATGAGCTTCCCGATCAGAGACGAAGGATTCTGTTACTCATGACAGAAGAAGGCATGAGCTTCACGCACGCAACACTTCCCCTGCCTATTTCCAAGAACCATAAGGATGAAGTTGAGAGGTGCAGGTGGGTACTGCATACGGGGTGGGTTTGCATCGCTGCTAAGAAACCCAGAGCACATAAAGGGCTGCAAGGAAACCTGCCCGGGTTGGACGGCCCACAAACCTGCCTTTATCACTATGACATTTCCCTCTCTATTGCTCGAATTGCTTCTGGCTGTAAGGTAGACCCTCTGACATTAGCATCGCTACACAAGATTTATTTTGGTTAACTTTACACGACTAGATTTCCCCTATGCCTGCTTCCATCTCTTCTGACAATTTTCCACAGCGGCAGTACCTTTTTACTCTTCTGTGTCCTTGTATAATGTTTAAGGTACGTCTCTTGTAAGAAGCATATAGGACTTTTATTCAGCCAACCTGGTAATCTCAGTCTTTTAAACAGAATATTTAATCCATCAAAATTTAATGTGGATGATGATATAATTTTGTTGATATCTTTGCCTATTTTTAAAATTTGGCCCATCTTTTATACACCTGTTTATATGTACTTTTATCTATTTTGATTGAATTTTTTTTTTAGTTTTGTAATTTTTGCTGTATTACATTATTTATTCTTTAACTATTATTTTTTTGGTTATCCTATAAAAGCCAATGTGATTTATTCTCCTATTACAATCTAATCAGAACGATTACATTTATAACTGCTAAGATAATGCTAGAACTTTAAAATTGTTTAACTTCATTTCCTTTCTCCCAACTTTTGCAAAATTCTGTATCTGTCTTGACTATATGTCATTACTCTTCCTGTTCATGCAACCGATAGTGATTAATGTATATCCACTTATGTATGCTTCAATTACTCTTCATCAATTTTTTTGAGATGGGGTCTCACTATGTTGCCCAGGCTGGATTTGAACTTCTGGGTTCAAGCGATCTGCCTGCCTCAGCCTCCTGAGTTGCTGGGACTATGGGCTCAAGCCACTGTGCCCAGCTGTCTTCACTAGTTTTTATCTCTGATGGTTGCATCTGGGATCATGTTGGGGAACTGACACATGAACAATGTGTACATCATACGTTTCTCTATTTAGGACTTTTTTAATTTCTGCTTTCAAGGTTGTGCAGTTTTTAGTGTAGGCATCTTACACACCTTTTGTTAGATTTATTCCTTATTATTTTATTGATACTATGATAAACAAATTTTTATGTTTCTTATTGTTGCTAGTATTCAGAAAAATAGTTCATTTTTGTATAGTAAGTTATGTGGCCTCACCAAATGCACTTATTACATTTAGTAGCTGGATTGTAATTTCTGAGTATTTTCTATGTAGAAAATTGTGTTATTTGTAAATAAACCACATTTTAATTCTTTTTTTGGTCCAATTTCTATGTCTTTTGTTTTTTCCCTGCCTTATTGCGCTTGCTGAAACCTTTTGCACAATGTTAAATAAAGCAGCAAAAGCAGAAATCCTTGCCTTGTTCCTGATCTTAGGTGAAAAACATTCAGTTCAGTTTTTCAATATCATGTATGATATTAGCTATAAGTTTTTGTCAATGCCCTTTTCTGGCTTGAGACAGTTTTCTTCAACTTTTGTATTCTTACTTTCTGAGATATTTACTTTGAATAGATGTTGAATTTTTGTCAAAGATTATTTTTTGCATTTATTAAGATATGATTTTTCTCTTTTATTCTGTTAATATTGTAAATCATGACGATTAACTTTTGAGTGTACTCCAGTCTTGAATTCATGGAATAAACCTTCTTGGTCATGACGAGACATCCTTTTTTGTATTGCTGGATTTGTTTGCTAATATTGTTAGAGACTTTTGTGTCTGTGCGAACGAGGGATGGGTCTGTAGTCCTCTTTTCTTGTGATGTCTGCTGTGTGTTTTGACAGCAGGGTTTTACTAGCTTCAACCACAAGTGAGAAAATAGCCCCTCGTCTATTTTCTAAAAGAGTTTCTGTAAGAATGGTGTTATCTTTTCATTAAGTCTTTGATAGCAATTTCAATGAAACTATACGGTCCTGGAATTTCCTTGGTAAGAAAGTTTGTTTACAAATTCTACTTATTTAATAGATATATGGCTTTTCAGGTTTTCTATTGTGCCTTATCTTAGGCTTAATAAGGTGAATTTTTAAAATATTTGGACTTTTCAACTAAGTTGTTTAATTTATTGCCATAATATTATTACAACTCCAGTCATCTTCAGGAATGGTTGTCACTGACACAGACAAAGAATATTTTAATTTTCCCCACGTTTTCCAACTGCCTTAATCAAAGAAACCCATGTAATGATCTTGCCACATCCGGAAATTCTTCTGCAGTTGAAAGTAACGTCACCCTCGATCACAGGCTCAGAAGCTAGAAAGTTATAATGACATCAGAAGGTAAATAAATCGTAGCTTGAGGTCTTCAGCTCTAACTGGAATAACTGCTCACTGCCTGGAGAAGAGTCACTTCCGAGGTGGAGGGGAATATTTGGTGGCTTGGAGGAGACTCTCCCACAGGAAAGAAAATACGGTCTACCTTGGGAAAGACAGGATGGGGAGTCAAGTGTAACAAGGCACTGAAGAACAGGGGTTTGCTGGGAGGTCTGTGGCCGGAGGGGCAGAGGGGCCTGGGCTCAGGGCCCTGGGGCTGTTCAAACTCTTTTCAGACCCTGTCTCGGCTTTGTGGGTCCGGATGGTCTTTCTCTACCCGGCAGAGAACAGCTGCCGACAGTCTCCACACTTCTTTCCTCTCGCTCCTCTCCGGGCGCTGCGAGCTGCCTTCAGGTACCAGCGCTACAAAGTCTGGAGGAAGGACTCCGGCGGTCCCACTTTCTCCTGGGCGACTGCTGACAAAACAAAAGTGAGATTCTGAATGTGCGGGACGACGGCAGCACCCCCCAAACCACGTAGAGTCGTGGGGACATTTTCATGCCGGCAAAAATGTGGATCAGTGCCACGAAATGTCTGGGGTCATTTACCTTCCACGAACTTTCTTTTCTGCCAACTTTCCGAAATAACTTTCTGCTAACTCTAAATGTTCCTTAGATCTCCGTTAGGTTATTGATACTCAGAAGAAGAAGAGATGCTGTTGGAAGAGCTTTCTTCCTCGGCAATGCGACCCTAGCATCAACCACAAAGGTTACCTCCGGTTTGTCAACTGAGTCTTTGCGTGTGGAGCTAATTCCAGGATGAAAATTGGTTTGACTGGTTAAACTGTGTTGGGCTGAGAATTCCACAGTCAAGGATTTTTGGGAAAAGCTTCTATTTCCCTTGGCCCACCTCCCCGCTTCTTCCTGGTAAAGAGAAGTTAACACTCTCAGCCTGTGGAATGGATATTTATTTGAGGAGAAAGATGCTTGTCCCCGTCTGCCAGAGCTCAGGAAACCACTCAGGAAGTGAGACAGGGCCCCTGTGAATTCTTGCACGAGCACCGTGAAGCTGAGTCAACAGCACTTTCTGCCTTTTTAAAGTAAAGTTATAAAATTAGAAAAGTAAAGTTTAAAATTAGAAAATGCTTTTTTTAAAAACAATAAAGCCTACTGTTTTATTTAGAGCATTTGCTTCATTTACACTTGGTGTAGTTAATTACATGTTTTAACTCTCCTGAGTTAGTATCTGCTCCTATTCCCTTTTTTCTTTGTTTCTCTTTTACTCTCCTCTTTTGGGTAAACTGTGCATATTTAAAATATTCCATTTTCTATTCCATATGGGCATTTTAGCTACATTTCTTCTGTTAGTGGGGAACACAGAGGAGCGACCCCCAGTGATGTCCACGTCTGACCTCCAGAGTCTGCCAGACACCGCAGAGACTCTGCAGGTGTGAGCAGGTAAAGACCTGTAGGCAGGAAGATTATCCCGGATGATCTCGGTGGGTCCGGTGGATCGCAGGGTCCTTACAAGGTAGAGAGGGAGCCTGGGGTCAGACAAGGAGGTGAGGGGGTGGAAGGCAGGACAGATGCGCAGCCGCGGGCCGAGGAACGTGGGCCACCTCCCAAGACGGGAAAAGGCCGGGAATTGGTTCTTCCCTGGAACCTCCAGGAGAAATGCAGCCCTTTTCATATCTTGATTTTAGCTCCAAAAGACTCGTTTTGGACTTTTCGACCTCTGGAATTGTAAGATAATAGATTTGTATTGTTTTGGGCCACGAATTTTGTGGTAATTTGTTACAGAAACAATAGGAAACTAATACAGTTAGTTTCCGGGGTTATTCTAGAAATTGAAATATGTATCTTTAACATATCATGGTCAGTATTCAATTAATATTATACTACAAAA